>CALNHX010003545.1:62500-147290 GCA_940337035.1 Agriotes lineatus | reverse complement strand
CTTGGTTTTAGTCTCTGTTTCCCCAAGTTACCATTGAAATCTTCTATCGGGAGAATGCAGTATATTGGATTTATTTTTATTGCTTCGTTCATTTGATTCGAAACTGTCGAAACTTCATCTCAGAGTGTTCAGTTGTAAGTGCATAATACTTGGATTATTTCGATACTATATCTGATTTTATAATTAAATAAATAACCGTTGAATCTATACTTTCTACTTGTAAGACATTTTGTATATTTTTCTATGCGCCAAAAAAAAACAATGCCTCGAGTTGATGAATCATGTTGTTCTGTTTAAAACTTTAGATAATAAAATTATTTTGTCTTCTCATAAGGCAACTAATGTAGACGACAAGTATATTTTGAACTTGCCTGTTTGAAAATTCTTCTAGTAAATATTTACGCATGTTAGGGGAATTTAACTAGGTTGGCAACTTATTTCGTTTCCATAGTGAAACAAGAGAGATGTGCATTTAAAAATGACAAAGGTAAATATTTGTGTACAAAAATGCTATTTTTAATAACATACTTGCTAAATGGCGGAGGCCCCATTTTGGTGTTTTGTACGCTGAATCATTAGAGGTTCCCCTACTATCACAAAATAGCCGAATGGCATCTTTAGGGTAAGAAAATTTGCACAGTTTGGTTAAGATTCTATAACATATATTTTTCTATAGCTTTTTAATGGCAATCGAATACAGAGGCTTTTTTATGACAGTTTATTACAATAGACGTAGTAATTCTTCGTAAGCCATTTGGTGCCATTGGAATACGCTGGGATTTGATTCGATCTATCACTACTGGGGTTGTGTTGGTTTGGTTGTCGCTATACGTTTCTGTACGAGATTTATTTGGTCGTTGTAGCACTCTTCTGCATGCGCAAGAATTATCGCTACAAGATTATGTATGACTTAGAAGTTAAAATAACTTTAACTGTGAATCAATTTGTAATAGTTTATCAATAGGAAACTTTTATTTATAAGTGCATATCTAAAACTATATATGGAATTCTCGATTGTGCTGCCACCTAATGAAAGATTTGAAAATAGCTCATTGTTATATTCAAATATTCCACATTAGTTTGTGACATAATTACTGACTTTCCCTCGTACATATGCTTTGACATTCTACATTAAATTAGTCAGGTTACATTTTTTATTATTGATCATTGTGTTAACTAATACTTCGAGGGCCTCTATCGTAGTATTTGGAACTTATATATGTTTTAAAGAGCCTGGCGCCCGCTAAGTAATTGTCAGTATTATAAACTTTGGTATTTTGATTGAATCTATGGCACTCTACCGACATCTTGATAGGTAGCTGACGCGTATCTTACCAATTAGTGTATGATGTAAGATTTGACTAACAAATATATTTTATTACGTTTGTCGGTTTGAAAAGTGTTCTTCTTTATAGTGTAACAGGTAACCAAAATTAAGGGATAGCTGGCCCTCTCCTCTTCTTCTGACTTCACTGCTACGTAAAATGTGTCCCACCTTGTGTTCTTGAGTCCTTCTTCTTTCCCATTAAAAGTTTTTGATTACACGACAGTGTTCTCACATTATAGGAAGTTTTTTGCAGTTATAATATATTACAAATTAAACATTACACCTTATTGAGCAACATATTTTTGATGTTTTCGTTGCGAATACTACTGATTATTTGTTTTTCTGAAAGCTAAAAAGTGTTTTTAACAGATACAAAAATAACAATTGCACTGTAGTATTGAAAAAATGAAGTTTTTCCGATTGTTCTGTTAAGAGTATTTTTATAGCGTGCATAATAAGGGACTTATAAAGATGTCTCACTCGTCCGGCGAGACTCTGTTTAAGGTGTAGTAATTTTTCTGATGAACGGGTAGAAGATCGATTTGGCCGAAATATGAATTTATTAATTAATTTCCTGCTTTTTAATATGCAGTTCTAGATGTACTGCCTCATTAAAAACTGGCTATTATGCATTTTCATAAGCGTGCGAAACGCAAAGCCATTCAATTTAATAACTAACAAGGTGTATAAGTAACTGTCAGCAATTACAGGTCATTAGCACTACCTGATTACTAACACTGCACGTTCATGTCGTTGTCTACACATTTTAAATTATTTAATTTGTAAATTAAACGTGGAATTACCATGGTTATAAATGCCAACATATGAATGAGAAATATCGAGAAGTAAATCTTTTTAAATCTCATATCCCACTTGTCACTTTGTACAACCATCTGTTACTTACAGATTTTTTTCTTTTGGAAAACATTTTTACAAATAACAAACCAAATTTCTAAGTAGAACCCTCAGACAATGTCGACATGCGGAACCTTGTATTTTCGATATCCTAGATATACAATTATAATTTATATGGAAACATTCAAATTCATTTTTGTTTAGAGCAGTAATGCCGGAACTTATATACAGGCAATCTTGCCTTGATGCTTATGAATATAAGCCTATCAGAGTTTGCGTGATAAACAAACGATCACGCTGTTTAAACAGTTAATTGAAAATCGATAATTATTCATGATATAATTTTTCATGGTCGCACTTTATTACCACAAATATTTATTTTCTTCGGCTACGTCATGTGGCAGTGCAATTACGTCGATAGACAGGTTTTTATTATATAGTATGATCAAAACTTATTTTCATCTAGTTAGGCTATGCAATAGTTCCTAATTTATGAATACAACTGTAAGGAATTTAAAAATCAAATGTCAAATTTGACATTTAAGTATAAATGTAGTTGCATTCATAAATTAGGAACTTATCCATAGCCATACTAGATGAAAACATTTTTTTATCATACTATATATTCAAGTTAATAACAAGAACATAATTTAATTAAATTGTCTATGTACAACTGTTGTTCGATTGTTCATAATAAATGCGGCGCTTACAAATAGAAGAATAATATATTTATGCTTATGAAACATTGAAGAACATTCAGATACTTTCTCACATCTTTAAATCCTTGGTATTTAGATGTTTGGGATTATTCAACGCGAAAATATTACGTGTGGTGTGCTAAAATAGTAAATTATATATATTGTGCAGGTCCAGTTTTATTATCTACTTTTTACTAAATTATTTGTTTACTATAATATTTAATTTTAAATAAATAAAATTGAGCCCCAACACATAGCAGTTTAAATTTTATCTTAAAATTGCTTCTCTCCCTCTGGCTAATTAAAAATATTATTATTTAATTATTGTTTACTTTAATAAAGGTGTGTTGCTCTTTCTATATTTTATCTAATTGCAACTTATTAGAACTGTTGCGCCGGCTAGCTATTGAAACTTTATCTGCAGGGCTGGATCTTTACACTATTGAAATTTTACCGTTGTATGGCAAATGCTCGATTCTGACGAGTGACAGATAACCACAAAATATTTACCATAAAACAAAGCTGTTCGAAACACAGAGAGAATTCAGCGTAATTTGATAACAAATCAACCAACAATCAATTAGTTCACCTCAGGTAAGTTATAACAATGCTTTCATAATAATCAAGTAGTTTGGCTAACCTGGAATTTGTTTTACATGTGCAAAAACACGCCACCTCGTATTTGTTTTTTTTAAGGAACGCCGATCTCGTTTCCGGCTTCTGTAAAGGACGCCAAGCTCATATTTGCTTCCTGGAAAGCTTGCTGCTGCTGCTAACTGCTTTTGAACCACGAATAAGGCCTCCTATAGGTGCTGAACTTTGCTGTCCGTTTCCCGCAGCTCCAAATCTTATAGAATCTCGGGTCCAAAGGCGAACTCGCACAGGTTACGGTCCAGGTTCAATTTACTCGAGAACTGTACTCCGGAACACTGCCAATTTGACCACAGCTGGCACCCACACACATGCATACAATAAAACGCTAACTGGGTGTAAAATATTTACTTTTATCGACAAATTAATATCAAAATCGGGAAGCCAACCAACACACAGCTTTCGGCTTGGCTTCCCTAACAAAGAATAACAAGCGACTCTCTAGGTCACCATAGCAACATGATGTACAATTGTTCACCTGTAAGTGTACATACTTTGATCTTAATTTTAATTGTTTCTTACACGGCCTGCTGAATTGTGTGACAAATGTCACTTTCTACCGCCTAGAGATCTATAGTTTTAATATTTTTCTTGAGAGAGGTGTGGAACTCCAAGAATTCGTAGTTGACGACGGATTCATATTTTTAGGCAGGTATTTTTTGGATAGCTCACACATTTGCTCTAAAATATCACATGATATGGAGATAACCGTATTTCTTATAAATTTAGAAGATGTTCTAGGTGGTAATAGTTATTGCAAGGTTGTAAGTTTATGTATAATTTATTGTAAAAAATGTAAAATTAAACATTTAAAAGTAAATGTAGTAATTAACAATGTACTAAAGGAAGTGCAATGTGATTTTATAGTCTTCGCCCAGAAGAAGTTACGCGGAAACACCTTTCTTGAAAGCTACAACTCACAATTCTTTCCCTTTGTTTATGGATACCTATTTAAATAAAAATAAAAAATAGAAATCGCTAAAAAGGTACGTTGTTTGAAGCACCAGTACGATAATTTAAATTTAGCTTTCAGACCATTTCCTTCGTAAAACATAGTTGGAGGTAAATTCATGATAAGATCTTCCCCAATTGGTATATTTGCACGTTGTAGAACCGCTGTATCTTAACAGTACCAAACGAAATCATAAGCAATAATAACGAATAAATTAATCAAGAAAATATACTGTGAACGTAAATAATGTAAATGACAAAATACACGAAAAAACTAGCAGGAAACTGAACAAAAAACACAATAAAAAATCAAAGTAAAAAATACACGGCAGAGTTATATTATTGTAAAATTTTAAGAAAGCTCGTAAAATTTAATGAAAGATTTGCATTGTAGTCAACGTAGTAACTAACGTTACATTTGAAATTTGAAATTCCCGCTTGTGGGTATACAGCTCTCTGCGGAGAATCGCGAAACTTCACATATGCCCAGGCCGTGTACAGTGACGTTTGTCAAACAATTTAGCAGGTCATGGTTTTTTATAACTGTTATTCAGGAAACTATAATCTCACAATTGGTTGCACTTTCACGTTTAGTAAATAAACACCGATTAATAAGTTCTTGTAATTTTCAGTAATTCTCAGGTTGCTTCTTATACATATGCTCTTTGCATGACCTGTGCTTTTTTGCACTGCTTTGCAACTTCTTTAGCTGCGTCATCGATTGTTGTCCCTTCAATATGAATGTAGACGTTGCATTAACCCTCTGTAAAGCTTCGAAACGCCTTTGCACTAATGCGACTTTATTATCGTGTTCTGACTTCACTCAATTAACCTGTCAGTCATCATAAAATTAGATACATTTCCTATATTGAGCACAAAATAGCATACAAGCTGATCGCAATCCGGGCGATATCGTTTTATATAATCACTAGTAATTAGTTACAGATATTGCTAATCATGTTTTATGTAATTATCAATGTCTATTAGTGACTCTTCGTGTTGCAATAAATACAATACCAATTCTGGGCCTATTTGAATCTTTTATTAACATTCGTAAGTTAGCAATACAACCAGAATTGTAAAAAACCACTTCCGGGATTGGACCGTGTCATTATTGAGGTCGAAGAACTCATCATTTCGCCCACTTTCGTAAGCGGCTTCATCAGGAGGAAAAATAAAAAAGAGCACGGTAACTCAACGTGTAAACCACGTCAGAGACGAAACTCGACTAACGATTAGAAGGAGAGAAGGAAAGAATTTATAGACAAGGGCCGTCGCGGTTCAGCAAATGCCGTCGCGATTCAGTGGCGGTGGGCGGGGCTTAGAAATTAGCTCTTCCCACATAGAAGGAATGGGAAAGCTTTCGTCCCGATGGAGATTGTTAGGGTGTTTGTAAATCTCAATGGCTTCGCGAATCTTTCTGTTAAAAAAGAATGGAGATTTGCATCAAAAATGATCTTATGGCCAGAATTATGCTGGTGTTCTGCGATGGCTGATGATGAAACCAGACCCGACGCTGGTCCTGTTTCCCCAATCTACACAGCATTACAAGAGCAAGGAACTCTATAAATACCTTTAGAGGACATAGTGTTTAATTAATCTTTAAGTGAAGGAAGAACCTGTGAGATTTTGCTGGGGGGTTTGAATACTGTTTTAATGTTTTGTTTTCGAAGAAACTTTCCAATGCGATCGGTGACTTGGTTGATATAGGGAAGAAAGACTATTGCTGCAGGAGGATCGGTTTTTGGAAGTTTAGGTAGCCGTAGATGAAGATGGCGATTGAAGGCAAACTGTATATCTCTAGCACGGTAACCGTTGTTCCTAAGAGCTTTCCGAATGTGGTTTTATTCAGCGTGGACATTATCGGGTTGAGATATGGAAACAGTCCTGTATACAAGCGCAGTTGCTTTCTATGTCCATGGTAAAGTTAATGTCTGGATGTTGACTATTGAGATAATTTAAGAAGACGGGTAACGTGTCATTACCATGTGGCCAAATAATAAAGATATCGTTGACGTATAGGAACCAAACCTTGGGTTTCAATTCGGATAATTCCAGGGCTAAGGTTTCGAAAGCTTTCTTGAAGATATTGGCAACGACAGGTGAAAGAGAAGAACCCATGGTCGCACCAGAGATGTGTTTAAAGAATTGGCTTTGAAGTAGGAAATATTGGGAAGAGAGAAATTTTTCAGGTAGTGTTGAAGACGTCTCCCCATGTTCTGATAACAACTGTTGGATTATGACTATGGAATCGGGAATAGGAACTTTAGTGAAAAGGAAAGTGACATCGAAACTCACAAGTAAATCCTCAGGTTCAATGCTTATATTGGATATAAGTTCAACGATATGGGCTGAATTGCGAATATACGAGAAAGACTTACTAGTGAAATTTCTGAGAATAGTGGTTAGCTAATGAGTAAGTAGGGGAATCTATAGTACTGACAATGGGCCTGAGGGGGATGTCTGGTTTATAAATTTTGGGAAGACCATAGAGCTGAGGAGGCTTTGAAGCGCGAGGAATCAACCGCCGTTGAATATCAATGGGAAGATCTGAGGATTTTATGAGAGAAGTGACTTTCCGTTCGATTTTGGAAGGTGGGTTGCGTGAAAGTGGGGCATAAGAAGAATTTTAGAGTAAAGACTTAACCTTAGTGGTTTACTTTGTTCGATCCATAACTGCCGTAGTATTACTTTTATCAGTGGACAAAATTGAGATGTCGGAATTGGAACGTAAGGTGTTGAGAGCATTCCTTTCGTCTTTTGTAATGTTACTTTTAGGAGGTTTAGATTATAGTAAACACTTAACAGTTTCGAAGCGGATAAGATCGGCAACGTCTTTAGGAGGCGTTCTCGCAGAAGATTCTACCGAACTATTAATCTCTTCGTTAGGAATACTTTTGGGGGCTAACGAAAAATTGAAACCTTTGGAAAGTATAGAATTATCGCGAAGAGAGAGGGCATGAGAAGAAAGATTTATAACTGTCTTAGAACCACTTTGATCTGTAGAGACCTTAACTGATGACATCAAGGAATGAAACTTACGAAGATGAGTCGCATTTGTCAATTCTAATATTTTTTGGCCTGTGCGTAAATGATTGAATGGACGAGGGACCTGTCAAGTAAGCTAAGAGTATTGGATAATTCTAAATGAGGATCTAATAATTGTTTGGAAATGGTATTAAGATCGTACCTTGTCTGATGAATGCGTTGACGAAGCTAGCGAGACTCTTTTAAGAAAAGAAGGTATGACCTCAATAATGACACGGTCCAATCGCGAAAGTCATTTTTACTTAGTGACAATGGCGGTGAAAGCCTCCGAAATCATCATACCATTACAATATATTAACTGGTAATTGTTTACACTGAATTTGTAAAATGACCTCCTCTAACTTATTTTTCTTCAAAAATTTTAAATAGTATCTGGTATAGTTTGCTTAAATTATTTATCAACGTTTGTGTTTATACTCTCCATTGTTCGTCTTCTACAGCTGTCAAACATTATATAACCTACATTTTAGAATATTATCCATGGGCTATATCAAAAACCTCTGTAATAAACAGACCTAGACCTTGTGTGACATTGCATAGAGGAAGAAAATGGTTGCCATGCCAACTTTTGTCTACAGCTTATAAAGTATACACACTAAAGTCTACACATTACCCTTTTTCTGTGACCTAGCGCTAATTTTATAATGCTGCAAATGTGACATTTGTCCAAAATTACACTAAAAATTCCACGCCCAAAATCTTATCTTAAAAACGTTAGAAACTACACGTACTTTGAAGAGGAGAACCGTAGAAATGGTTTGGTCGTAGTGCAAACGAAAATATGATTAGTCAATAACTTTTGCAAATTCAAAATCAGAATTAACTATTCGCCTTTGGAATGGTATACTTACTGAGGTTACTATTGACCCCTGAACTATGTCAATCATGTTAGAAAAACAATTAGAGTAGCATAGGATACTACGAAGGATTGTGACGCTTCTAATATTGACCAAATAAGTACTAATGACGACGATTCATAAGATGTATATGATTTTAATTCTTCGAGTGGCTTAAGTAACTAGTTCTTGACTGTACTTGTAAAATAATGTGTTTTCAGACTGTAGCTACAGCAATGAAGTTACTAACATGTCAAAGTAAAAAATTAAGGTTATGGTTTAAATATGTGTTTAAATCAAAATGGTGAGTGAATCAAGTAAGTTCAATTGTAAGTTTTGTGCATTTCCACTCTCCTATATACTCCATTACAAGAAACGTTTGTAAATAAATTGACAAACTGTATTTGTCTCATCTTAATAACTGAAAAATATCATTGTACATATTTTTAGGAAATCCATTAACACTCCATCTGTACAACAATGCAATACAGAACAGGCATAAAATAAAAAATCGCTAACACTTCAACTTCACAATCCTTGCCCCTATCTTAATTTAGAGCAATCAAACAAAATTAACACGATTAACACGCTAATTTACTATCAAGATGACCTAGTTACACGATGGATCACGCATCTTATGTTCCTCAGTTTAAAACTCAAACGGCTGAAACTAAATTGCAAACTGGTACAAATTTAGAAACGTCGACATGCACTAGTTGAGTGCTATTTGCCCTATCTAAATCAGCTATGCAATTGAAATGAGATCTAATATGTAGAAGTCACCATTGAAATACATTAATATGAACATTGGCAATGAGAGGCTTATGAATGTAGCATAGAATTGTTTTACTACAAAACTGTTCAAGTTCGCTTATTGCTTTCCGAGTAGGATCGTGCCGTCATTAACTTGCTCATCAAGTAGACGTGTTAATTGCAGACGTGTATCCACGTAGCTAAAGAGTTAGCGATGACAGACAAATGCATTTGTCAATGTCAAATGCTCAACGTGAAGAAAACCGTAATTAGAATAAACAAGAATCCATAGAAGAAAAAAACCAAACTAGTATAACTTTAGCTAAAAATTAGTCTACACTTACAATCCAATAGCTTGTTGAAAAATTATATTCGATTGCTACCCTGCAGTACAACATTAACCTACTTATATGATTATGAAATAATCGGGAAACGTTTCTAATATTTAAGGTTGGCAATCACATATTATATGTACTGGTTCTATGATCGGAATGAGTAATTTTAAAAATTTACTGGTTCGTTGACTGAAAATAATCTGTGTTTCTTTTTTTACTGTGATGATTTCAAATTATGACAATAGAATTTATTTCATATTTATTAGACCAGTGTTTCTCATTTTTTTTATACGGGCGACCCCCTAATTTTATTTTTCACACCTCTGATTAATTTTTAATATTTTTTCTAGTTTTTTGTGCAATGTGTTTTAGGCATTTAATAAATTGTTTATGTAGTAAAAATATTGTAATTAGAAAATTCGCGACGCTCTTTGCGATCCCTTGACACATCCCTTGCGACCAGGCTGAGGTTTCCGAACCACAGAGTGAGAAACCCTGTATTAGACCAATCAAATAATTCTGCTTTTTAATATTCAACCAATCCAGAATTAATTACCGGAAAATTATCCCTATGAGAAATGTCCGCATCTTTAATTCAGATGGCCAAAGTTCACTTAAAAATCGCACGTTTTGTTAACAGTCAATGCATCAACATAAAGGTATGAGTAAATTTTTTAATTCGGTAAACTGCCACGCCGAATGCCTTTCTTCCTTTTCCTCGTTGAACTTCAGAAAATTTCATGTCATTCGTGACATGTGAAAATGACTTAAGTAAATATAAAACTATCCCATTATATACATAGATAACTAAATTATATTTAAATACACTTCAATTGGATATAGTACTCTTCATTACATTACTGTTTTCATCTGGAGCAATTTCAATCGATATGTTCTAACGAAAGAGGCAGAGAAAAGCAAGTTTTATAATAATAATAATTATAATAAACAGATAGAATGCTAGGGCTGGAAATAAGGTTGAAGTAGTTTACAGATCAAAAAGAAATTTCAGAGGAGAAACAACTTTCAATAGAAAAAATGATACAGTTGTTAGCTTTAATTGATTCGTCAGCTAAATGTCTCAAAAATAGAATATTAATGACTACGTGGGTACGATTGCCAGCTGGACTAACTCAGGGAGACGGTGTGCAGTTCTTTGAGTACTAACGATTAATTTAAAAGCCAAAAATGGCGACAACGACTCTTCTTCAATTTACAACAAGTGCGTCCAAGCATTCATAGACAATTCGTAAATTCCAGTAGCATAATATTCTGAAAGAAAGCTCAAGAACAACTCAGGTAGCAGTAACACAAAAACAAGAGCACAATGCTAATATCAAAGTATAATAATCACGAAATCAATATCATATACTACAAAGTGCAGGTGATTATTTGCCAAACATTAAGTAAACGTAGGGTAATAAATATAGGCCAAGGTTCATCTCATAACACAAACTCGGCTTGCGGTAAAACTAACTTATAACACAGATTAAAAAGTATAGATATAAATTATAATGGTTTAAAAAGGTGTAACGAAGATTAATGTCGGCTCCGTGGCTGAAAAAACATTGAATGTATTTCGGTGCAAAGCTCGTGAAGCGAATTGTACATAACGGCCAAATACGGCCTCCGAAATTATGACGAAATTTGGTAGGTACGGTAGCATTCGAATGAGGCACTCAGCACCAGATCATTGTCCACAGTATTAAATGGCTTTACATAAAGAGAAATCAAAACATGTTACTCATTTCTTTTATTGCTCCCCTTTCTGCCCGCTAGAAAGGTTACGTAGCTGCAAAAGTCTTTGAAGTTTGTCGGGGTTACTATGAAAAGCCGTTTGACAACGTAACACAACACACCCTAGAAAAGAGAGATCCACCCAATATAAAAGAACCTGATATTCTAAAAGAAGAGGTTGAACAAGCCATAAAACATTTTAAAATAAAAAAAGCTTTCGCTAACTATGATACAGAAGCGGAAACAATCAAAACCATAAAAAATATAGGAGCGAACGTCCTTCCTGCTCTCTGTGGAAAAATTTGGGACATAGGAATTTGGCCAAGTGACTGGTGTAATTCTGTGTACAACCCAATACACAAAAAAGGATCGACATTAAATTGCGATAACTATCGATTAATAGCACTTATCCCGCACGCTAGTAAAATACTACTGCATATTATTAACAGGCTGAAAATATACTTATCGCGACAAATTCTCAAAACAACAAGCAGGGTTTGTAAAAGGTAAAGGTACCCGCGAACAAATTTAAAATCTTCAGCAGATAATAGAAAATGCCAGACAATATCGCCAATGTTTATATATTTGATTTATCGACTATCAGAAAGCCTTTGACAGCATTCAATGAGAGAAACTTTGGAGAGCATTCGCGAAAATGGGAGTTCCAGGTCACATGATTTACATTATTTAAAATTTATACGACAACGCCACGGGGATGGTAAAGATTAACCAAAAAGTATCCGATAATTTTAGAATACGTAAAGGTGCTCGCCAGGATTGTATATTGCCACTCCTTCTTTTTAACATTTATGGAGGGTGTATTACGATACGAGTACATGGTACAGAAGGTATTAGAATCAACGGTGGACTAATTAATAATCTATGTTATGCTAATGACACAGCTGTCATGGCAATATGAGAAGAACAACTTAATAGAAACAAAACAAAAATTCTTATCATAGGCAGATTTGGTCAGAATAAACCCAATACGAACCAAATTGGAGATTATGAAATGGTAGTAGATCACTACATGTACATGTACATGTAATTAGGAAGACTCGTCAACTCAAAGCAACAAAATAAAAGTAGTAAAATCACTAGTATTCTCAATTCTATTATACGCTTTAGAAACCTGGAAGATAAAAAGGCGCGACCATAGAATAATCAACGCATTCGAGATGTGGTGTTGGTGCCGCATGTTGACAATTCTTCTTCTTCTTCTTCTTAATATAGGCTGAGAGCCTATTGCTTCCACACAATGAGTGTGGTTTTATAAGTCATCTTAAGTAGCTTCCGGGGTAGGTGGCTAGCACAACCCCTTGAATTAAGGAAGAATGGCCTCACAGGTGTCACGACCACCAAAGGTGTTCGTATGATGGCCGGAGCGCGTTCGATATTACCAAAGTCCGGGAGTGGCTCGAGCCTCACTACCTGTCGACTGCTGCGCAAGCACTTTACCAGCCGGCCACACGCCCTCATGTTGAAAATACCGTGGACCGAAAAAAGAACAAGGGCTTCTATCTTAGAGAATCTAAATATAGAACAGCGTTTTTCCTCTACAATCTACAAAAGATTACTGCAATATTTTGGACATATAGCAAGAAGAGAATGAATGGAGACAGTTACAGCGATAAGTCTACTAAATGCTACCATGTGATTACGGCACTTCTGTTAAGAAGTCTTTCGATATAGGCCTACTTGCGCACGGCTCATTTGCGCCCACCGCCATTTTCAGCCCATTTGCCCCCAGAAAAATATCAACAGTAATTAAGGTCTCATTTGTCATTAGTCATTACGACATCCGAAGTTGGCCTACTGGTGGTGTGGTCTCCTACATGCAAAATAGTTATTACAAAAACACAAAATTTAGTGCTTTGCATGTAGGAGACCGCCCCAGCAGTCAGCCAACTTCGGATGTCTTGATGACTAATGAGTTGCAATGGGAGCAAATGAGACTTTTATTACTGTTCATATTTTTGTGGAGTGCAAATGGACCGAAAATGGCGGTGGGCGCAAATGGGACGGGCGCAAGTAGGCCGACACCTTTTTTTCAACTCCTTAGCAAGTTACAGCAATTTGAAAATATTAAAATAATATCTAAATAAATCAATATTAGTCTTGTATTTAAAAATAAGTTGGCCTTGGTTTTTGTTTTAGTTGACAGTTTCACTTGCTGTTATTTGCTAGTATTCATCTAATTTCCTGAATATACCGAATTTACGCAATTCTAAGTAATTCCTTATTACATTATGCCACGAAATGTATTATGAATATGCAGACATTCCCTTCATGTATGGGTACTGCACTGTAGAATGGCGCGAAGAAAATATCGAAGAAGTTTTCTACAAAGAAGACTGCAGTTTTTAGTGATACCCATAGAATGATGTGTGAAAATGGAATCAACAGCAGACACCTAGGTAAGGCTGCTTACATATTGAAGCAACAAAATTATAGAATTTTGAGACCGATTGACCAAAATCCTAATTCAAGTGTAAGGCGGGCAGCAGGTTAACTTAGATTAACGAAAACTAATGTCTGAAAAATCTTACATCAAGATAGAAGAATGGACTTTCGGTCTCAAAAATCACAAGAGTTATTGTTTGATGATCTTGAACGTCGCTTAGCTTTTTCTCGTTGGTTTGTAAAAAACTCAGAAGTAATGAAAAATAGTTGGGCAGATTCACAAGCCATGGAATTGCAAACAATCGTAATTTCTGTACATGGCCCATAACAATTCACATAGAACAAGAGCAATATCATTACAGCATGAATTTAAAGTTAACATTTGGGCGTGTATGGTGGGTAACGATGTAATTGGACCATGCATCCTTCCTGATAGATTAAATGCGAATGGTTTCCTGAAGTTCTTAGAGAATAATCTGACAGAGTTTTTGGATGATGTGCCCATTTATTATCGTCAAAATGGGTGGTTTTAGTTAGATGGTGCTCCAGCGCATTATGGCAGATTGGTGAGAGACCTGTTCAATGGCTTCCTCGGTCGACAGATATTGCACTTTTGGATTTTCATATTTGGGGCTATCTGAAATCTGAAGTGTACAGCACACCAGTGGGCATCCACCATGAATTATTAGAACGCATTGAAAATGCTTTTAATATATTAAGGAATAACTTCCAAATGCGAAATTGTGTGCAAGCATCCATCGTGACGCCAAGCTACAAATGCATAGAAGTTGGTTGAGGTCATTTTGGACATGTGCTTGTTTTTATTTTACTCCTCTTTGTAAAATGTTTTGTTTGTTTTGTTACATAAATAACTGCTTGAATTTATTCTGTAACATACTGTAACTTGTTAAGGACTCAAAAGAAGCATAAGTCTATAATATCATTTTTGATAAGAATAACATTTACTATCTACAAACAAATTTTGCAGGAAAAAACAGAGACCCTGTATAACTTATAGAAGGAATACAAAGGAAATTGTAAAAGACGGAAGGGCATACTGAGATGCAGAGTTAAACTAGTTATAGTAAAATTAAAACTTAAAATAGCAAAAGTAAAAGAAGAAAATAAGCTCTATAAAAAATTAAACTTACGAAATATTGGACGAAGATAATAGAAGAAAACCTGTCGAAAAAATTAATACAAGCAGACAATAACGAAAAATAAAGAACTAGAAGCATAGAAGATAAATGGGAAATATTTAAGAATGCACTTCTTGATTCTACAATGTAGGTGTGTGGACCAAGGAAAATAAATAAAGGATTTAAAGCAACAAGATGGTGGAACGGGACAGTAAAATACCCCTTGGACGTTTATACTAGCCGAACTAAATGACCAAGATCGTGTTTCAACAACCGTGAGATGTCGAATTCTGAAATATTTTGGACATGTAACCCCGTGTGGGGTTGCTAGTACCCCATCCGGCGCCTCCCCAGGTGGCGAATAGGGAAATGCCCACCAGATATATGGTAGGTACCGTGGAAATAAAATATCCGGGGGCCGACCAAAATTAGCGAACACCGAATTACTGCCGTTTTAAGCAGTTCCAGGTAGCGACTGACTCAGAGTGGGCACTTCTTTGTCCCAGGGTTAAAAATGGGCCCTAAATGCGGAGGATCCACCAAGAAGAGGGTCAACGGCAGAGAAATACAGAAGGCAACGGGAAACCACTGTATTAAAGGTTTAGTAGAGCATCCCTGGTACAATCACCATGGTGAATGCAAATATAGTACGAAAAATTACTGATCATGGATCTCGGAAGCCAAGATCCGGCAGGGGAGGACAAGCTCATTATTTAGACCACAGGGCCTCCCAGGTCGTCAGTCAGAGAAAACCACCGGGGGAGGCACAAATTTACGTAGAAAAACGTACAATATCAGTCCTTCTCAGGACTAACCAGGAACACCTGACGACGGGACTAGATCAAAACTCCCGAAACGTTGTGTGATTTACACCCTAGACAATGGAAAAAGTCCGAAAAACATATCATGAGTTAACTAATGAACTTAAAAACATTAAAGTACCCAGTGCTAAAAGTACTTAGGTTATACAATAAAGAAAAGTACCAAATGCTATTGTATGCGGTCGAACTTACCAATACAGATGAGGGAAAAGAAATATATAATTTAACCAGAATAATGTATTCTGTAATCGAAGTCGATCCAAGAAGAAAATCTAAAGATATCTAGCAATGTAAGCAATGTCAGAGGTATGGGCATACCAGAAATTATTGCCAATCAGAACCCAGTTGCGTTACGTGCATGAGTAAACATTTATACACAGACTATCCCAAACGCCGGAATGAAGACCTGCAATGTGTTAATTGTAGTGAAAAACACCCGGCCAATTACAAAGGTTGTAGCTATTATTTAAAAATTAACCACAAGCAAGAACAAAGCACTCGTCAAGTACAAGAACGGAGATAATAATTCAAACGGCTCTAAACTATTTAATTATACTACGGCTTATACAGCACAAGTAATTGTCCCACAGTAACCGACGCATTATTCCTACAGAACCAATTATCAACCCGATATACTGGATATAGTTATATTAAAAAACGTAAATACGCCAATCCATCAACGTGTAGTCTCGGAAATGGATTCTGATCACCTTCCAGTAATCATTAATTTCCAATTAGAACCATAAATGATAACTCCAATATCAAAACTAATTAATGGAGTCATAGATTGGGAAGTATTTCGATAATATAAACATACAAATCTCCCATCAAATATAACTACTTGTGAAGAAATACATGTTGTTATTAGCCAGCCTACAACTGCAATCAAATCATCAATAAACGATGCAACAATAGTGCACTCGAAAGCGCCGAAACAACTTATCACAACTACCTAATTTTATAATCGAATTAATCAACGAAAAACATAGAACACGGCGACACTGGCAAGCAACAAGAAATCCCCTTGTTGAACACGAATAAAATAATTTAACTCGTCAAGTCAAATGGCAATTGGACAATTACAAAATAGATACATACCGAAAATATATAAGCGAACTACAAACCGGAGATCCAACAACATGGCGCGCAACGAAACAAATTTTAAGACAACCACAAGTAATACCAACAAGATAACCAGAGTCACTTCACGGATCAGCAAAAATGCAATATTTTTGCTAACTATCTGCAGAATAACTTTACAACAACAGTACAGCAAGATAATAAAGATTTTATCAGAGCAATATATAATGCAGTAGCATCAGGAATACCCCAAATCCCAATTGATTTTAGACATACTTCACTAAAAGAAATCTGTGACCTAACCATGTATCTTCCCACCAAGAAAGCGCCCGGCCATGATATGATTCCCAACATTGTTTTAAAAAACCGAACAAGTAAGATCTATGCATATCTATCAACAGTATTTAATGATTGTCTAAGACTTGGATACTTTCCAAATGACTGGAAACTCGCAATTATAATAATATTTACCAAACCAGGCATAAAAGTTAACCAAGTCACAAGCTACAGGCCAATCAGCCTATTGCCTACTTTATCCAAAAGTGGGAGAAAATAATTAAAAGTAGGTTATCTCAGGAAATTCAAAGGTTCGGTGTTATTCCAAAATTCCAGTTTGGATTTAGGACCAAATATTCTACATATCACCAACTACTCAGACTGATACAAACAATTGAATAAGGATTCGAAGACAAAAAATGTACAGTTGTTGCCTTCCTGGACATAGTTCAGGCATTCGACAAAGTCTGAACAGAATTACAAAATGATTCAAATTCAAATTGCGCCGTATTTAATCAAAATAATATCGTCCTTCTCAAAAAGCAGAACAGAATAAACGCACTTATATCTACTATCCGACCAATATGAGCAGGAGTATCACAGGGGTCGGATATTGGCCCCATCTTATTCAATATATTCACACATGATATTCCCGAACCAGTTCATTCAGATATTTCCATGTTCGTTGATGACAGAGCTATACTTGTGCAAAACATAAATATTCAAAATTCAGTGAACATCCTACAGCATGCAGTAGATGAAATAATCTACTGGTGTAATCAGAGGTGCATCACCATCAATACAAGTAACTGCAAAACCAAGGTATTCACATTGCGACGAATTTTAAACCCTCCAAACATAATTGTAAACCATCAAGTAAGCGAATGGAATCGGAAAGATAGTAGTGTTAAATACCTGGGCGTTCATTTGAATGGAAAATTGACTCCCAATTATATCCCACCTTAAATAAAAAATCCACTCTTAAAATAAATTGTGCAACACTATTATACAAAGCTCTGTTAAGACCAATTCTCAAAAACAGCTGGGCCTCGGCTGCCTCAATAGAAGGGCGACGGGCGAAACTGGCGTAAATTCTACAAGCATTGTGACTGAAAGCTTCTTCGGACAAATGGACAAAAGTAGTTTAAGGGTTATCAACGATCAATTACCATAAATCCACACGCAATGGACGGAAGGTTTATCCAAGGCGGTGTTGCCGTTGAGCCTTGTTTTATGGGCTCGTTGTAAAACGGTAGTTAACGGGACGATATAGGGTGTTCCTTTGAATGTATCCGATTATCGATCGATATGAAATTTTGAGAAACTCAAAAAATGAGACGGAATTTGGAATTTTAGACAGGTAGGCTGCGTTTTGAAAAGCTGAACTTATCCCAAAATCGTTGTAATTTTTGTAAATGTGGCATGTTAAGGCTTTCCCAACAGGTATAATGGCGGTACAAATAACATACGTAACTTTCTTGCTCGATTATATCTGGTCAACTACTGATCTATCCCCGCGCGAACGAGAACAGCAGTTTGACGCGACTTATTACCCCGTACCTCCTGCCTCGCGCATTTAAAAGTTTTTAAACGGACCTAACAATTATATTTAGTATTTAATATATATCTCATATTCAAGCCTTATCTTTTAAATTTCAAGATAGCGTTTCTTTCAGTTTTTGTGATAACTGGGTTTTTGTATGGGTCATCCCTGCGTAATACTAAATTCGAACAAGCTGTCGTTAATGTCTTGACTAGTAATTAGTAAAGTAAATTAGTTGAAGAATACTTGCGCGTATAGTTAGAACAGGATGGTCGAATGGAGCTTTGTATTTTAATCAAAGCACATTTGACGTTCCTTAAAGTGTGTGGACATCGTAATATTGAATTATCTATATATAAATATATAAATTGCAAATAACTGTACCTGCTCGAATTTGTTTGTGTAAATTACGACCTGCTGAATTATGAGAGAATCGTGAAAGTACATCTACAGTGACAGTAAATTTTTAAGAAAATTTCAATCTTTCTTTCGAAAAGTAGGGTGTGTGGGTGAATTTGACTGTACATCAGTTTATTATTAATCGAATGTACCTACACATCGGCCAGATTCACTAAGGTATTTTTTGTGCTTAGTCTGAATATCTGAATATTCTTATCTCTAGGGTGGTTTGCTGCACCGAAATTCCTTAAGAGCTAACCAATACTTTAATAGTGTGAGGAAGTATGTCTCATAGGTCAACATTTAATATCGTCCATGTTTATCGGTGTGAAGACAACCATCGACACATTCGCTTGAGTAGATGTGTTTTTCTCGATCGTCACGAGATAGATACAGGTAAAAAGTATTAGTTCATTTTACAAATGAGATCAAATAATTTTTAGGGATATGGAGAATTTATTACCGAAAGGGGTTAAATGAGACAAATCTGTTTGTCAAAATATCGCCACGGGGAAACTACTACAGGCAGTTGAAGTTTGGCATTTTAAATCGTTTTACTAATCTGAAATCATTTTTAGGGATTTTCGAAGTACATCTCCTCAAAGTGGTTAAATATGCAGAAGTGTTTTTCTAAAAATAGCCACAAAGGAACTAATACAGGCAGGAAATAAGAATTCGGCAATTAGATAGTTTTACAAATTAGGTCAAATCAATTTCAGGCTTTGCGAAATTAACTCCCGAAAGGATTAAATGGAGTAGATATGTTTTTCTAAAGATCACCATAATACTGTAACTGTTGCAAATTGGAAATTAGTATGGCACAGTAGTTTCTTTTTAAACATCGAGTCAAGTCATTTTCAGGGTTTTTGGAAATTTATCCTCTCAAGGGTTAAATGGGGTAGATGTGTTTTTCTAAAGGTCGCCTTAACGTGGTAGCGGCTGCAGATAGGAAGTTGAAATTCAGCAAATCAGTTCCTTTTACAAATGTGGTGAAATCATTTTCAGGATTTTTTGAAATGCATCCTTCCAAAGGGATTAAATGTGGTAGATGTGTTTTTCTAAAGATCGTCACGAGATAGATACAGGTAGGAAGTTGAAATTCGGCATATTAGTTCATTTTACAAATCAGATCAAATTATTTTTAAGGTTTTGGAGAATTCATCACCGAAAGGGGTTAAATGAGACAAATCTGTTTGTCAAAATATCGCCACGGGGAAACTACTACGGGCAGTAAGTTGAAATTCGACATATTAGATCGTTTTACTAATCGGAAATAATTTTTAGGGTTTTTCGAAATTTATCCCCTCAAAGTGGTTAAATAGGCCAGAAGTGTTCTTCTAAAAATAGCTACAAAGGAACTACTATAGGTAGGAAATTGAGATTCGGCAGATTAGATCGTTTTAAAAATTAGGTCAAATTAATGTCAGGCTTTTTCGAAATTAACTCCCGAAAGTATATGTAGCAATATCACGTGTGAGTAGTTTTGAAAACTCAACAATTTAAATTTTACCTAATGGATCCTACCACAAGTTACAAGCAAAATATTTTGCAACGGGTCCACTAGTTCAGTTTATTTTTTGTATTTTATATCTCTACATTTATGGTATTTCAATTACATCGAATAACCAATATTTGAATATATGCTAGTTTTATCAATAACTGAGGTTCTTTGATCACTTCTTTTCCTTTCAGCTCAT
Source organism: Agriotes lineatus (assembly GCA_940337035.1). Taxonomy (NCBI): domain Eukaryota; kingdom Metazoa; phylum Arthropoda; class Insecta; order Coleoptera; family Elateridae; genus Agriotes; species Agriotes lineatus. Next base: position 126,741 of record CALNHX010003545.1, on the reverse strand, counting down.
CTAAAATAATCGAAGAATACTTACTGGTTCAAGCGGATACCCCACAGTAAAACGCTTGAGCTTACACTGGGGATGTAGAGAGTTCGCATCTCATGCTAGGTTAGTCGGCTGTATGGTATGGTCATGAGACCGACACATATAAAGGACGTAGCTTCATTAATTATGTGAGTTAAGGCAGTCACGTGGCTGGGGTGTGCCCGAAAATGGATTATAAACCCAAATTTTGTGTAGTTCGTAGCAAGCTCTCAACCAACATCAAGAGAAAAAAGAAGAATACTTGCTGGTATATTATTGGACTACTATTAAAAACTGAGAATGTTGTACTTTTAAATTATGTTATGTACGAAATATCTCAATATCATTTGTCTACAATATCACTGTTACTTTTATTTTTAATTATCCTCTCATTTTTTAGAAATATTCTTAGAAAACGAACACGAAATACTAAGTTCTTGGAAAGACAATAATCAAGATAGTATCATCTACGTGGAATCCATTATACTCTCACAGTACATTTCCTGGTGCATAGCTATCTACAGATAAATGCATTCGTGTCCATTACTAAGGAAAAAGATTGTCAGCTGCTTCCTGGACATTTACATTATTTGCCCAATAACTCAACCTAATCACGATACTGTGCAAACAATAAAGTTGCAAGGAAACTAATCCATCACGATCACAGCCAGAAGGTACTATAAATTCTCATCGCGCCCACTAGTTAAGTAAACGTGTCGGTTATTATTCGTTTCAATTAACCGTACTTCTTTTATTATTTTGACGAATAAGATTTAATATTGATGATTTTACTTGGAACACTTTCTTCCACATGAATATTTAGTAAAACAAAACAGCCCCCCGTACTTAGAAAACCTTTCAGGAATTAGTGCTCTATTCGAAGTGCATAATAAAAACCTCATGATTTGAACGTTTTCGACACGATTCGAACCCCTTTTCATGGACAATATCTCTTCCGCCCCATTCACATGCAACAACTAAGAAAGAAGGCGATGTTGGGGTTGCTGCGTAGCCCAATAAACATCTTGTTTGCTGCTTTAGAGAATATTTAATAACTACAATGTGCATAATTGATTTCCTACTGCCCTAGCTTTCAGGCAAACAACGACCCTTTCACTAGAGAGTTCGTTTTGCCCGCCTAGACGTCGGGTCGGGGTGATTACATTATCGATCTGTACACGAACAATGTGCTGTAGCCAACCAGTTCAACCGTGAGATAGGAAATCCTTCAGTGTGTTTCAGAATTTGAAAGAGAAGCTACAGTGTAAGGGGCGTGACGTATGTCCTGACTACCACGCCGTATTTTTACGTAAATAACACAAACGAAAACATGTTCATTTGCTACGCTATTGCTACTAGTGGCGAAGATTAAGTCTGATTAAAGATAAATGTGATGTATAAAAATACATGTGATATTTTCTATTGAAGCTTTAAGGTAAGATTTGGTGGTGTGCTTCAAAATTAGGTTGCTTTTTGTTACGCACAAATATTGGAGTTGTTGTTTGGTTTATGATTGTTATTGTCAGACATCAAGGTTTATATTGGATTTTATTTAACCCTTTTCCTTATTTCCTCGTTTTGGATAACTGAATCTTGAAGTAAATAATGGAAAAAGCTGACGTACTAACTCTAGTTAGCAAAATGTAAAGAGAGAATCAAATGGGATTTTAAAATAGCTTCTATCCATATCTGCTTATCAGATTCATGCAAACGTTAGTCCTGCATAGAAAAATGGCATATTAATTTTATGTGATTGTTATTTCCAAGTGCAACACATTTTTAGTTTTAAGTACAACCATTCTACCGATTTTATTTTCCAGATACCATTATGGAAATACTTATGATTCAATCAAGAAATCATTTTACAAAGCCAAATATCTCAAAGGTGCTCCATTCGATAGTATCTTCTACTACTAAGACGCCTCCGACGAAAATGCATGCCCCAAACTCTACGAAAGCCCCCAAATTTGACCCTCTGGGCAGTACGACTTACACTGCGTATCCAAATAGCCTGCTAGCCGAAAATAATAACACGATGTGGAATAGTAGTGATTTATTAAACATAACCACAAACTGCTCAGATTTTCTATCGGACTATGATTATCAGATGTTGAACTCGACAGTTTCTTCAACAAGTGATTCTTGGCAAATGTGCAAAGAATGGAGTTCAGCCCAGCACAGCCTGTTCCAGGCTGCGAACTTCTTTTTCGCCGCAGCCTTTATAGTGCCGAGCAGTTTTAAACAAAGTGTTCTTCTCTTCAGGTAAGTTTGTATAGGTGTGTTTATGATTTATGCTAAAAATTTGCAAAAGAAAATTTCTCAAAATGATGATTAAGAAATAAACTTTAGCTAAACGTTCATATAATATAACAGAAAAATACGTTTAATTGATAGTCGTTCATATATGTCAACATTAGAAAACTAGTAAACTTGGACTTAAACCTCTATATAGTTTTTAAAACAGATAATAGTGGTTTTCATTGTAGATGGATATTGAAGTAAAGTAAACTGAAATGTTATTGAACTCTAATTTAACGTGGAACTGAACGTAATAAAACCTCGATTTATAAAATATTAGCTTTAATGAACGAAAGTTTGTGATTTCAATGTCAAAACAAATAATTATGCTTGACAATGTACGGGGTGTAAAAATAGTGTTACAAGCTTCTAGTTGTGGTAATAGCTATCACTCAACAAAATAACAAACCAAGTGTCGATAAACATGGGTCCAAAATTGTGTCTTAAGGAAGCCACATCATCTTAAGAGTAATACGAAAGCATACATATATCCAAACGTGTTATAATTTAATAAAACGTTCTACATTCTAAAAAATATTATCTTGATTTGTATAAAATATAAGAAATACATTTGCTATTAACTCAATTATCGTATTATCTTTTTTAATAAATTAATTGTAAACACTTTGTATAATGCTGATTTAACCAATGGAATCGCTACAATACTGTATATTTTTTAACTAATGGGGTCAAAATTCAAATATGATGATTCAACCTCACAATTCGCAAAACAAGTTCGCTATTATTAGACAGTTATCTGCCATTACGTAATCAAAGCGTTGCCTAGGTGCTATCAATTGCAGTAAGTAAATACAAGTCACAAACAAAAAACACTCAAGAGACGCTTATGCCGAAAGTGCACATAAAACTGATGCCAGGTTTGGAATTCACTAAATTCAATTTTTAAGATAAACTTTCTTGATTTTTCTGTTGCTTTTCCAATGGAAGCTAGGGCTTATCTCGAGCCCCAGCAAGTCCCACTATGTCTGAGCCCCCTTTCTTCGTTGGCCTGCCGATACAAGCCGCTGACTCTTGCAGAACAACTCCTGTAGCTCGACCGCTGCGAAAGTACCCCCCAATTCAGCCGTTGTCTATCACATAGGGCTCCAACTGCTTCCCACGAAGGTGGCTGCTTACCTCTAGCTCACAGGGTACCGATTACACTGCTCGAACCTCGTACACAACTTCAGAAAAACCAGCCTCTGCAGAGGTTCTATGGGAAAAGTTATTTATTCAAGTATTAATAATTATTTATTAGGGAAGCCAAAATTAGCACCACTTCACAACTTGCCTTCCTTTCCTTAATTGTTTGTCTTCGATCTTTTATTTTATATTATTTTCAAGCCTACTCTGTTTAAATTTTGTTCAACTCAAGGCTAACACTATTTTGAATTTTGTTTTACAAATTATTATCAAATTTTATACTATTTGCAAAAATTAAACGAAGGCATTTCTGGAACATTTTCTAAAATATTATTTGCTATGCTTGAAGTACTATTAATTGCTGTTATAATCATAGAGTTCCTTAATTGTTTGTCTTCGATCTTACATTGTTTTATATTATTTTCAAGCCTACTCTGATTACATTTTGTTCAACTCAAGGCTAACACTATTTTTAATTCTGTTTTACAAATTATTATCAAAGTCAATACTATTTTATACTATTTGCAAAAATTAAACTAGCGCATTGCTGGAACATTTTCTAAAATATTATTTGCTATGCTTGAAGTACTATTAATTGCTGTTATAATCATAGAGTTCCTTAATTGTTTGTCTTCGATCTTACATTGTTTTATATTATTTTCAAGCCTACTCTGATTACATTTTGTTCAACTCAAGGCTAAAACTATTTTTAATTCTGTTTTACAAATTATTATCAAAGCCAATGCTATTTTATACTATTTGCAAAAATTAAACTAGCGCATTTCTGGAAAATTTTCTAAAATATTATTTGCTTAATTGCTGTTATAATCATAGAGGCTTAAAATGTGTTCATAGCAATACATTTCAATCGTCTTTATAATTTTTCATATCTGATTTAAACAGAAAAAAAGCATGAGTAACTGCGCCATACTTTTTTGGAAACGTAATCTAGTTGGCTGTATCCTGACAAACAAATTACGAAAAGACAATTTAACACGGGGTATTATTAGTTACACTAGGTACACTAAGTTTACAGATAATGTTCAATATTACAATTTTCCTGAATGCAAAGAAATTCCAAAATATACAAAAAATTGAATTGCAATGTTCTATATCATTTGTAATTGCGAAGAAGATTAACAACCGGGAATGCATTACTGCCTGAATTAAAAATTAGTTTTTGTCGTCTGTTTCGCGGTATACAGGACAATTAAAGTACACGCGTTTCCAAAAAACATAGCGCAGTCACCTACTCTTATTTTTTTCTGCGTAAACTGTAACAGATATTGAAAAGCCTGAAGACACAAGAAATGTATCTAATACACGTCTCTTTCTAAAAAAAAAGTATTATCAACGTTACCATTAAAGAGTCTATGTGTTTCATCCACTATTAGTTATACTCATGTCTTCTCTAAAGATGCCTTACACTAATATCACTATCATACCGAATATCATCCAAATCGATCTAAACGTTGAATCGTTACAATAAAAATTAATTTTCTCAACTTTGAAATGGCTTAACGAAACGTTTCCAAAAAACATAGTGCAGTCACCTAGTCTTATTTTTTTTTTCGTAAACTGTAACAGATATTGAAAATCCTGAAGACACAAGAAATGTATCTAATACACGTCCCTTTCTAAACAAAAATAAGTATTATCAACCTTACCATTAAAGAGTCTATGTGTTTCATCCACCATTAGTTATACTCATGTCTTCTTTAAAGATAACTTACACTAATATCACTATCATACCGAATATCATCCAAATCGATCTAAACGTTGAATCATTACAATAAAAATTAATTTTCTCAACTTTGAAATGGCTTAACGAAACTCATTTGTATGCATTAAGTTGATTTAAATTTGATTTTGGGCCCACAAATCCCTTGTTAAGCCATGCTCACATATTTCCGGGGCAATGTGTATAATATATGTGATTTTTTATGTTGGATTAGGTTGGCAGAGGTAGTTCCTGCAAACGTGGGAAAAGTTTTTCATCGAATTGTTTTAGAGTAAAAATATGATTAAATTTTAGTTGCATAATAAAACTAGTGATGGGCATAACCGGACAATTTTCATAACCGAATTATTTGCATTCGAATCATATTAATAACCGATTGATTATTTGAATAATCATTCGAATCAATTTTGGCTCTCGATTCGTTTCGATTAAGTCAGCCGGTTTGCCGGTTGGCGGTTCACCGTCATCTGCATCGGCATCGTAACTTGCAGATAGCAGAGGAACTCAGTTAATCGTTAATTATAATAATTGTATAAATAATTTTTATTTGATTTCTAAGGAGTTTAAACCATTGAGAATAGCTATATCAATACTAATCATAAAGAAATTATAAATATGCGAATACAAAGTATCTATTGATTCTATTTTTAGTTCCTAAAATTCTCTAGTGGCCACCCTTCCCTTTTCGCTTGCACATCATACCGGTATATTTTAGAATCCATAATTTATCTACGTTCAGCCTTCCGCGGTTCTAAGGACGCACACTTAAAATTTTCAACATCGAAATCCACTTCTTGTCCCGACTGCTCCGTTATTAAAAATTAAATATAAATCTTTTACGATATTGGAAAATCTTATTTCGCTTTCTGTTTATCCCTTATTAGGCATAATCAACCGCGTTTCGAAGCAAAAATTTAGGTCGTTATAAATTAATACCAACACAGCTTCGGCAAATCTCATACTCAGCAGAACGTTATCTTTAATAGGAACGGCCTCATAAATTTAACTCGTCGACTGGGAGTCTCAAATGTCTTAATAACATCAACAAGCAGCCGCGAGCCTCACTTGGGTCAATCAAGTACATACGTAGAAAAGGTTATATGAGTTATGAATGACGTATTATTTACAGAATTTCGATCACTCGCAGGTCGCTGAGACGCGGCACGTAGTACGTATCAGGATGAGGTTACTTTTCATCCGAATACTTGGAACGAAAACCAAGTTACACAGGTTATTTCAATAACCGGATAACCGGTTATTTTTTATTCGAATAAGCCCATCACTAAATAAAACCTAACGATTGAAGTAAGCTTAATCACAGAAAAATAAAAAATAGATATTTTAATGGTTTTCGATCCAATTAAGTGTACAACATTATTGGAATACCCAAAATTATATAAAAACGTGAATTACGTAATCCCACGGTCTCCCGGAAAAACGTCCAAAAGTAGAAGCGAATTATTTTCCTCAAGTGAGTTAATGTTGTATGTGTAAAATTAATTATTAGCCCACTTTTTATGATTTAAACGCACTCCAATGTTGTGGTGACTTTTTGTGTAAAAAGATTAAGCTGCTCGAATATGGATAAAAAATTGATCAATATTTCGACTCTGAAAATTATGATGCACACCGTTGCAGAAACTATTCCTGCTGAACTATATACCACATTTTTCAAGGTCACCGAATTTAGCATTTGCCAAATTTCACCAAATTAATTTATTTCGCAGGACCGTAACTAGGTATAGGCCGAGTAGACACCCGTCTAGGGGCGCAGTGGCAAAAAGTGCCAAAATGGCACTGTAACCAGCCGTTGTGATCCAATCCTTAAACAGCACACAAACCAAAAAAAAAAAAATCTCAGCAAAATACTTCTCGCCCAAAATTCAAAATGAACTTATTGCAATAGTCGGAACGGTTATCAAAAACGAAAATTTCTCAGAAATTAAATCTACCAAATATTTTTGTGTTCTTTTGGATACAACTTGTGACCGCTGAGCGCTCTAGAACGCAATATCACTGGAATACATTAATGATAATCTTGCAACACTCCAATTTAAGCAGGGTAGCAAGCTGTAAATACAAAACAGTTCCGTAACTAATAGAGTTCAACGGGCTAGCTGAGATACTCCGGAGGAGGGAGTGGATTAGCACTAAAATGGTCAACATGAAATGTGGGCGCCACCAACTTATATGCTGAACAACTCGCGAATCCAAGTTGGACGATATCTCAAAATTACAAAAAATACATTAGCGGGGATGAATTTCAATACCGCCTATTGCAATTTGCTACACAAGAAGTCACTAACGCGTTAATCTCCAAAACTTAAAAATTAACTTTTAATTTGATAGGTAAACATTAAGCTGCCAAATCTAATTAATCAACATACACTTTCAAGGCGGCTAATACAAACAGGGGACGTCACATAATTTGAGAATGGAGACCACGAGAATCCAGGCCAAACGCAAGGCTGCACCTAAGCTAACGTATCGCACACAGAAAACTCTCATTTAATAATAGATATGTAGAGCTGATGCAAGATTGAGCAATTTTTGGCTTTTTAGAAGTAAAAGAAAAAATCGGTTATGCTTTGACTAATATGCTGGAGTAAGAGTTAATATTTTTGGGTTTTAATATCCAAAATATTACAGGTCAAGCCTAAAATAATAGTGCTAACCTGGCTGGGCAATATCAGAGTGTTCAGGCTATAATATTAGAACAAAACCTCACAGCAAGGTTTGTCCCATGTTCAGCACACAATTTAAATTAAGTAGCTTTGCATAGCGCCTCAATAAACTCTGAGAATATAGTCAACTTTTTCGGCACTATTAAGAAGTTATACAGTAAAATTAGTATTTTTTGCTACCGTCATCTATCGGTGGTGTATTGAGACATCAAAAATATTGGTTTTCCTACAGTAAAATATTGCCTAGTTACGGCCCTGTTTTTCCGTATACAAATGGTCTTTGACACCGAAATGTAAAGGCGGTAAAGATTTGAGTAAATAAAATATGTTTTTTTATTATCCTTCTCAGTACTACACTTCTTTTAAGGCGCAATTTTGGACCCTTTCTACTAATTTTATCGAGTGCTAGGTAATTTTGGCATTCATAGCTGAATACCTGCATGGGGCAATTGGTTGTTCTAGAAAAAATAATAATAAATCACCATAAATTATAGTTATTAAGGTACCAAGTGCATTATGAGTAAAATAAGAGCCCAAGATTGTTAGTGTACTAACCGAGGGCCTTTGGCCCGAGGTGTGTACAACAATCGCGGGCTCTTAGCTCATAATGCCCGTGGTGCCTTCAAGGTTTTATGTCCTACCAATTTTCTTACCTAATTCATATTCATATTCAATTCATATAAGTGACATTAGCTGAGCTGTCATTAATTTTCATTGTGACAGTGGTGCATAACCAAGTTGTATCCATGGAAACCAATACTGTTAATTTTTCATAAGAACCCTAGTGTTCTTATGAAGAAAATAATTGCCCTGGAGCGTTATTCTGTATCTAAGATACCTTAAAATAGAGTCATTAATTTCAATTAATGTACTGGTAGGACATAAAAAAAATAAATTTATTAAAGTGAAATTACACAATCATACGCTATTTTTAGCAAATTTTGCAAATGTACAATAATTGCCCAAGACACTCATGCTTGGAACGCATCAAATATAAAGTTTTATATTCCTTGTCATGTGGAATACGTTTTTTGAAAGTCTTACCATAAGCGATCGAACGAGTTGGTTATTCAAGTACACCATAAAAATACCAAAGCAGCTACAATTATGTTTCACTGAAAACAGTATACGAATGTACCATTTGGTTAAACTACCCCTTAATGCTTAATGGAAGTGCAGAACTCAATTATTTCGGAATTTTTGTTCTATTCATTACCATTCTTTGGAGGCCACAGCGTTGACAGTAATCTAAAAGATTTGCACATGTTCGGTGTAATGAAGACTAATGTCTTCTTCTCGTGAAATTCTAATTGTGATGTAAGTACTTCTTTTCTCTTATTAAAGAGGGAAACATAGGCAATTCTTCCATATTCTTCCTCAAAGTTCTCATAACTGTCTATGATAATATTTACGTTAGTTCCGTGTATCCACGAAAATAATTTCTTCAATAAGGACGATGTAAGAAATTGATCACTCATCAGTACTGCTTTTCTTGCCGAGGTACTTAAGGCGCTTAACCTATAATATGTTTATCAGTTACATAAAATACTCTAAATGGGCACTTGCCCTAAAACCAAATCTTTATTCATCAATGGCATAGTATGGGTGACAGTGTATCTGTCAGCAATCTCAGGCATTTTATCAAAAATGTACAGCAGCAAATGTCGATAGTTCCTACAAACGTTGTTGTTCAGTTTCTCGTATGTAGGACACCTTCCTTCAAAATTTGATTTGCTTTAGGTCGTTTATAACGATATTTCGAGTTCTAGTTTTTGCAGGCTTTCTTGAACTTAAAGTAAACTCGTTTATACCGTAAATTGTATCTCCAGTAAAGCATTTCTCTCCAAAATCAGACTCTCCATTTGAAGAACATTCACTCTTCTGGTGAAACAGAATTTCCATTTTATCTTTAAATTTGCTTGTGCCTTCGGCATCACTAGACTCTTAAAACCAAGCGCATTACGGTCTGTTCGTAATTGAAGTCAGTATATGTTATGGTTTATAACGTCATTTAGACATAAACTTAGATATAATTCTTTAAAATAATCGCATAAATAAATGAATATAGCGGTAGAATAGTGAGCTTATCCAACGCACTTGTTTTTAACTTTAAAAAATTATGAACAACAATCAGTCAATCACACGCCTTGTTTACGCTTTACGTCATATGAGGGTGCTTGCGAGCACAAGTCTACTGTCTAAATAATAAAATTAACGGTGAACTCAAAATTTGCTGGGATGGGGTAGTACGATAGCTAGCACTATTTTTTACACCTTGTACAGTTCTTTACTCTGATTGTAATTTATAGGACACAGTAGGTCTTAAAACACATTTTACGGTTCATTACAACCAAGCAAAAGCACTCAACATCCGTATACTTCCAGAACGTTTTGAGGTAGTGTGAAAACACTAAAATTGGGGTAAAAGTGTGTTATTAAATAGCACCATATAAATTTCTATTAGTGTTATTTTTATGTTTCCCTTATTTTTATCTCTGTCGTAACCTAGTTCGCCTATTCCATTTTTTTATATGGCTTAGTAATGGTTTCCAAGTTCTAGAAAATATCTGTATTACCTACATACGTCAGCAATACATCCAGTTCAACCACAATTAAGATTTTAGGTGTTATGTTTAATTAGATATTACCTAGTTCAAGTGAACATAACAGCAGATCACTCTCTTTGGTAGTTTAATTAGTTATTCATATACGCACATAAGTTGCATCCAGTGGTAGCAGTGAATTGGATAATCCAGTCGTAAACCAAAACATTAACTTTATATTATATATAGCAGCTATAACCACTACAACAGAACACAAATTTCAAATTGTGGTATCATGCAATCCGTTTTCTTATACTGGTGCTTTTTATTTAATAATTAAAACCACCTAGAGCTCTTTAGCGATTGAGCCTAGGTTAACTCGTATGGTTTGATTATCTTCAGTCTTCTGTTTCTTCATGTACATCAAGAAGTTGGATTTCCTCGATATTAACGTGTCGATTTAGTCTTTCCTCATGTTTGGCTGCACATCTTCTAATTTCGCTGGCCACATTATTGATTCCTAGATCACGATTGATGTCACAGTTGCACTTGATTTTTTTGTAAACTTTCTTCTTCTTGTAGTACCTATCCATTGCGGATGTTGGCAACCATTTTGGCTATGATGATTTTGTTGACCGCTGCTTTGAATAACTGTGTTGTAGTCATAGAAAACCATGTTCTTAAGTTCTTAAGCCGCGATATTCTCCTTTTTCCAGGAACTCTTTTCCTTTGTACTTTTCCTTGCAGTATAACCTGTAGCAGTTGGAAACTGTTTTCCTCATAATATGTCCGAGATACTGGAATTTTCTTGTCTTGTATTGTATTGACTATTTCATTTCTTTTTTTCCATTCTGTGTAGAATTTCGTCGTTCGTGACCCTATCTTTCCATAACACTTTTAATATTCTGTGGTAGAGCTACATTTCAAATGATTCTACTCTTTTTTTTTTGTTGTGTTTGTGAATTCCATGACTATACTTCATAGAGAACAGGGAACACGTACCATCTCAGAAATCTCATCTTTGAGTTGATCGTCAAATCGTGGCTTTTAAAAATGGTACTCATTTTATTGAATATATCTCTAGCATTTTTAATACGGATCTTTATTTCCTGTGAGTGATCCGATTGGTCATTTATAGTGGTACGGAGGTATGTATATTTGTTCACTCTTTCAACGACTTTTTGGTTTATCATAAGATGAGATCTGGGGATTTTGTTTTTGCTAATGATCATTAGTTTTGTTTTGTTTATGTTAATGTCTAGACCGTCTGACTACTCTCTGTCACTCTATCCAATAGTACTTGTAAGTCCTATAAATTTTCTGCAAAAACAACTGTGTCGTCAGCGTATCTAATGTTATTTAATCTTTCTCCGTTTACAAGAATTCCTATTTCTATATTTTCTAAGGCTTTTCTAAAAATGTATTCTGAATAGGTGTTGAATAGCAATGGAGATAGTATACAGCCTTGTCTGACGCCTCTTAGGATTTTTATGTCTTCTCTGTTCTCTCCTTCCAGTTTCATTGATGCTGATTGATTTCAATATAAGTTTATTATGATTGTTAGATCTTTGTCATCTATTCCAATGTTTCTTAAAATATTTATCATCTTCCGATGTTTGACTTTGTCAAAGGCCCTTTGGTAGTCTATAAAACAGGCATAGACATCACATTTTGTAAACTACTACTTTATAACACTGTTTGGTACAACTCCAGATTAGTATGCCATACTGGGTGTATGACTGATTAATATCTCTTGCGCCCCAACAGCTAATATGATTTTCTATATTTTGTATCCAATGCGCTTTTTTTTTCTTTTCTACATGTTTCTCCCATCTTAGATTAGTATCTAGTGTCATTCTTAATTTGGCTGTGTTTTCATAAGGATTAATATTGCGATTTAGAGTGATGGATAACGGATTCCTTATGTTATTTTTGGTAAAATGTATATGCGCTTTTTTGCGTCGTTTAATTGGGCCTTCTCTTCCCTCGTCCAAGCGAATATCTGGTCATTGGTTTACTAAAATTTATTAGTCGTGGCTTCTAGGTTATTATCTACCACTAGGATTGCAGTGTCATCTGCAAACGTGACAATAGTAATATTTTCTAACTTTAACAAATTAATTGTAGGGTGGTCTACTGAGAATCTGTGATTGAAGCAGTTATACATATATTGTTTTGGAAGAACTTTATTCAGTTTGTACAATTGGTAATTTGGAACCAATTCCTTTCTTTCGATGATAAGTTTTAATCTCTTTAGAAATAGTGTCTGGAATAATTTAAATTGGGTAACAATGATGTATTGTATGAATAGTAAGCCCATTTTAATCGGCTTACCTGCGTTTTGCAGCATAATTACTTCAGCTATCTTCCATAAATACCTTTTAGTCTGAATGCTGCATTAATCACATAGGTCAGCATTACGGTACCTTTCCTCGGTAGCTATTTTAAAATTTTCCACTGTAATTAGTTCAAAACTTTCTTAGCGTTTAGGTTGGTTTTGTTTTATGAGTATGACTGGTAATATTTATTCGTTTTAAGAGTTTACAACTTCTTGTATTACCCTTCCTCACTGCCAATCTGGTTGTCTTAAATTTGGCACTTAAAATATAGATCTTTTCAACATTCTAGTAGCTTGCCAGGAATTATTGCGTATCTACTGTTAGTTCTGGTAGATAGCTGTTAGTTGAATCTTTATTAAACTTTTCTATTAACTTTTGAAATTTTTAGTTTTATATAGAAAGGATCTCTGACTTGTTGCCATGGTTTTCTAACTATTTTCTCTTTGAACAATTCTCCGAATTATCTGATTAGTTATTTCCAATAGTTTTATGAATGATTACTCTTCTATATCATTCCATGCTGCTTTCTGGTTAATTGGGTTAATTACCATGTCTATCTCTATCTTGAAGCTCTTAGAGTCAGTTGTTTTAATGACAAAGGTAAGTCTATTTCCCTTTTAAATTATTCTCTAAATCAGTGTTAATATTACTGCTGAATGATCGGATCAAAAACTTCTTCAATATCTATGATGTCAGGTGCCACTTTTCTCGAGATGAAACAATCTAGCAAATCGAATATCTTTTGTGGGTTTTTAAGCCAACACGTTAGTCTTCCAATAGAATTATGCAGTTTAATTCTCTAATTGCTTCGCTCAGATGTTTGTTCTTAGTGATAATCAGTGTTGATCTCCAGTCTGGTAGTCTGATATATATCGCCAGTGTAATGAAGGGAAGCTTTGTAGTCATATTTCTTCAGTAAAGTGCATCAGCTGTTACATTTTGTTAGGTGAATTTGATGCCGACTACACTCAGCTGCAATTCTTCACGTTGAATATGTTTTTCTGCATAGTGATTAATACTTGTCTTTATTACTACAGCTGACCATTAAAATTAGACTTGACATTTGAAATATAGAATAACACGTAGAAAGTAAATAATTTAACTAATAAACGACACAGAAGTAGACCACTTGTGTGCAGTTTTATCAGTTTAACTAAAACGTAATTTTAGAAAGCTTAACTATTTCTATTCATATAATAATGTTTCGCACTGATGAAGAAACGCCATGCTCGCGGAGCATATTCGAAAACTGCCAATTCCGTCTAAGACACAGCTACTTAAATATTTATGATGTAATTTACTTATTATACTCATAATTAATTGGTAAATTGTTGCACATTTAGAAATATATACACGATACCTATATGTACCTCAAACAGTGGAGATGATGTTTTTGAGCAAATTAAACATTTAAACGAAAAAAGTTCATCATATTTTATAGGCTTGTAAAGTTTGGTATTTTTTTCACTGGTACTAACTTGTGGCAGTCGATATGCGAAATATTTACATCTGTCTTTGTTTGTGAGGAGGAGGAAAATTCATTTTACATTAACTTGTTCTACAATAAAAATTCTCCATGAACCGCTATTGATGTCAATCCAGGAAAACGACCAACTTCAGTAATCCAACATCACTGTAGTTCATATAACTGGTAATCGATTCAAAATTTGAAATAAGTACACATGGTGGTATAAAACTACTACGAGTAATTGTTAATTTAATAAAAATGATAAATGAAAGTTATGTTAGTTACCAAAATATTTTGTTTTAGATCTCTGGTGACCATTGGATACATCTTCCTGAGCTGTTGGGCAGGGATAGAAATCTGCGCGCCTGACATTCTTCTGTGGTACACTCTTCTAGTGATCTTAAATCTTACACACACCTGCCTCTTAACTTGGCGTTTTCTACCTCCGACTCTTACATTGGAGCTTACAGAGCTTTATCTTAAGGTACTCAAATAATTACCGTTACATGTTCATGGGCGCTGCTCACTGCATTGAACCTATTTGTACTGAATAAATATTAGATTTCAAGCATTTATTGTAGGCTGCAGTCCATTACCCTGCTAATGGTGATACTAACATTTTGTTAATTACATTGTATCAGCACACAATTAAACGAAACCTGTTAAAAGTCCCTGCCAGGAAATTAGGGGTTCGGCTTAATTAATCCCGGGTCGTTAAAACATAATTAACTCTGCGTTTTAGAAGGACTTTGAACTTGAAAGGATTCAATTAAAAATAGAAATAGGAATAATACAGAAATTATTATCTTAAGAAAAAAATTCAGTATAGACATTTTAAAACATATAAGGGCAACATCAAATTATCTGTTAAATAAAAATTCAAATCGAAATTTGGATATTTAAGACTTCGGCTGGTTTTTTCCCTATTAAAACGAGATAATAGGAAAGCGATACTAGGCAGAAGAATGATGATCGTTGGTTATTGATATAACGTTTCTAATAATAGAACATTATTTTAAATCTAACATATTACGCCCAAAATGCTATAATTATTGAATCCTCTACGTTTCAACCTTACAGTTAGATCACGACAATCAGCTCATGTTTTCATATCTTTATAGTCTAGACTGCCCTGTAATTGTGATTGTTTCCGTTTGCATTGCCTTTATTATCGTTGTGTGCATTGTAGTCGGCTTTATACATAGTATATTAGTATATACCTACGATATGATCATCATATAAAAACTCTATTTAGGCTGGCTTCATATTTCAACGTCGATTGTGATTGTGTGCGCGTCATTCGTATCAAAGGTTAAATCAATTTTGAACAAAACATTTGGGTTATATTTACTGAGAAATTCCATCTCAGCCATTACGGTAAAAATTCTAATAAAACAAAGTCTGTCCTGCTTTATACTTCATTGATGACAGCTACAAATATTTTATATAAGAATTTTTCATATGAGTAACAATAGGCTAACAAACTGAAATTAAGATCACTTGTAGGAGAAGTTGCATTGAAAATGTCTAAAATTAACAAACGTTTGCTTACCAGCAACATTTTTTCAATTGATAATAACAATTGATTCAAACCTCTTAAATGTTAGTTGCGAAATAGTCGTAGTTTGTTGGTAAAACACGAAGAAAAATAAATCGAATGGCAAACGATTTGCTTCAAAGTTATAAACAGAATTATAAAATCTGTAAAGGACTTTGTGATACTAAACTATTTTAAAAATCAGAGAAAACTAGGGGTAAAAATATGTTAACTTTCCTAATAATACTGGAACAATAAGAGTAATTACTTGGTAATGCGCATTACATTAATTAAGAAAACATTACAGGGGGTGGGATTTGCTTTAGTGCCTGTGAATGCGATTTCAACGCTCGACCATTTGTCGTACGCTGCCACAAGGGACCGTTCGGATATCTGCGATGAAACTTCATTAAAAGCAACTGACTTATTCGTTGCCCTTTTTGTCTCTTACACGACTTATCCTGTATCTGCTGCGTCTCATTTTCGTCAAGAGTAAAGCCTAAGTTCTGTAAACATTATTGCTTTTCTCAGTAAAGATAAAACATGAGCTATGTGCTGAGGCATTTATTTTCTTAAGGCAAGTAATGTTTATGGGTTTGGTGTCTTAGTTTTAGGAACTCATAGTTATGCATGATGTACAGTGTGTTCATATTTCTTCTGCAGGCTAACTTCGTAACTACATACTATATGAGTAGTTACAGAAAAAGTTATGGTCATTTCTCGATTTCCTTTTTTGAATATATAATTGGGGTAGCCTAAGAACATTTTTAAATCTGTTGGCACATAGATTCGGGGTTTAAGGCTAATTTATTTTTCTTTATTTAGATCGGTCCTCATGAATACATGTTCAAGCTGGCGATTCACCAAAAATTCCAAATTGTGGAATTGTCGATCAGAAACACAATACCTGAAAAATTAAGACGATCAGCAGCCCCTTTCATGTGGCATGTGGCTACTCACACTCGTTCGTCAGCACAAAACAACCAAATTCCACAAACAGACATGCAAACAAGAGTAAACAAACATTGAGATTTAGCAGTACGTGTTCAGGTAGTAGTGCTTACAAGGGTTTTGCGCCTCCCGCGGCGCTCCTACGTAGCATCTAGTAGAATATCTCGATCAGGAATGTTCTTAAGGTGCACCGTCGATGCTTACCGCATCTAGTGCATATTAGCTGAATGCTATCTAAACCAATGAGATTCAATTCATGTCAGTGTGATTTGTATCTACGGTACCCGCCCCTCCTCGCCCGCAGAGACCGAATTCGCAAGGCATTAGTGGGAAGTGAGCATCCCAGGCTATCCAAGTGTGCGGTTTGGATCACTGATAATAGTTTATCAGGTCAAGGGTTCTTCTCGCCGGAGGTTCGCTCACCCAGATACATAATGGACTAACGCGAACCGATTGGACACCAACCCAACAATAAAATAATGAGCATGGGTTGACACGGGCTGTGGAAGAAAAAGAAATTGCTGCACTAACGAAGTGTTATAGTTGCTAGGTCTTTTCGCAGGTATTTATTGAAATTCTTGCATACTTATCAGTAGTTTTTGTTTTTGAGTCATTATTTTCTGTTTCCCCGCTGGTATTTTAGAGTTTTCTGTAATTCATACTTTAGATGTTCCTTGCTTACTACTACTTACTTCATATGAAGTGATCTATTGAATTGATTCGTCTAGTGATAGTCTGTATATATGCAACGAGTTGGTTACGGCGGGCGCCGCCTCTCGCAACCTAGAGCCCAATGTCGTCTGTTTATCCAGTCTCCGTCATGTAGGTTCCGTGAGGACATTGCATCATCTACTTCCTCTCTCCAATTTCCTTTTGGCCGACCCCGTCTTCTTCTTTGTGGTGGTGCCCAATTCCAAGCTTTCTTTGGCCATCGGTCCTCTGTCATCCTTTGGAGATGTTCGTACCATTTTAATCTTTTCATTTCTATCGTTTCTATGATGTTGATGTCCACTCCCATTTCATTCCGTATATCGGTGTTCCGTATATGATCCATCATTGTATATCCGCAGCATCTACGCCAATAGTCCATTTCTGCCGCTAGAATTTTTGACTTGTTACGTTGATTTATTTCCCATAGTTCTGCACCGTAAGTGGCTATGTTTTCGAAGATAGACTTGTAAACCCTGATTTTTGTATTATTTGTTATTTTACGGCTCCAAAGTAGACTGTTGAGTTGTCTTGTTGTTGCCCTTGCCTGGCCTATTCTACATTTTATTTCTTCACAGCTATCTGCAGTTTGTGTCATTCTAATCCCCAGGTATTTGTAGCTTTTTGTATTTCGAATGGTGTTGTTTTCAAGAATTAGATCTTCTCCCATTCCTCCAACTACCAAATATTCCGTTTTTGAAGTATTAATTTCTAGACCCCATTTTAAATACTCTTTATGTAGTTTTCTCAACATGTAGTCAATATCGTCTCTGTCTTCGGCTAATATCACTTGGTCATCTGCGAAGTGCATGGTGAACAATTTACTATCTCCAACCGGTATCCCTAAGGCATAACATTTTCGTCTCCAAACTTCAAGTGCTCCATTTAAGTAGATCTTAAAGAGGGTAGGAGCAATGCAGCATCCCTGTCGAAGTCCTTTTGTCACTCTAAATTCTCTAGAGATTTCTTGACCTAACTTAATAGAGCTTGTCATATTATCGTATAGGTCTCTAACCGCCTTTATGTATATTTTGCTTATGCCTTGGTCTTCCATAATTTGCCATAATTTGCACAATGGGACACTATCGTAAGCCTTGGCTAGATCAATAAATACCAAATGCGTTTTTAGATTACAAGTCAGCCGCTTCTCCATCACTTGTTTTAGACAAAATACACTATCAGTGCAAGATCTTCCGGCCCGGAATCCATTTTGCTCTTCTATATCTTTCACTTCTAATTCAATTTTGTTTTTTAATATTTTTCCATATATTCTTCCCATGGAGTTTGTTACGCTTAAACCTCTATAGTTTGTACATTTACTGCAATCGCCCTTTTTATATAAGTTAGTAATATAAGCGGTTTTCCACTCCCGTGGTATCTCTTCGCCTATTAAAAATTGGTTAAATATATATGTAAGCATTTCGAATAGAACTTCAGGAGCATGCTTAATGAGTTCTATTGGTATTCCACCCGGGCCGGGGGCCTTTCCATTTTTCATACTTCGAATTGCAGCTTTTACTTCCTCAATTGTTATTTCTTCATTTTCTGTAAATGAAATGTCTTCTTCCTTGAAGGCTGCTATATTGGTTTGGAATTGAAGTCTATTTTCAACTAAAAGATGTTCATAAAGTTCCATCTATTTGTGGACTGGTATCATTTGTATCTTGCTTGATTTATTTCCATTTGTTCTCATGGTTTTAACAGTATTCCATGCCTCTCTTGATCTTGATGATCCCAGATACATATCTATGTTATCGCAAGCTTTTTGCCACATCCCATTTTTTGCCTTCGTTACTGCCCTTTTGACTTCTCTGTTTTTTTGCATATACATGTTTCTGTCTGCTGCATCTTTAGATAATAACCATCGCTGATACAAACGTTTTTTTTCGTTTATAGTCTCTTGGAGTTCTCGGATCATCCACTGCGGGGTGTTGTTGGTATATTTTAAGGGCATATTACCCAACGCTTCTTGTGCTGCTCCGTGGATTTTTTCCATGACTGCCTTGTACATATTTGAGGCCTCCGTATATAGTACTTCGCTTAGTTTAAATGCAAGACGAGATTTATATAGAAATGTAGTGGAGTCATTTTCTAGGCTTTGTAAGTTATATCTTGGGCAGTTCATCTTTCTTACGTCACCTTTTTCGTTGCCTTCTCTAGTTTGAGTAGCTCTGAATGGAAGCCAAATTTTTGCTTTTAACAGAAAATGGTCTGAACCACATTCTGCACCTCTGTAGACTCTCACATTTTCTACTTTCATTTTTGTTTGCTGGTTGCTTATAACATAATCAATTATGGATTTAAGTTGACGAGTAGGCTGTGTCCATGTAAATTTGTGTATATCTTTATGTTCGTAAAATCCATTGAGGATTTTCAAGTCGTATTCTGTACACATGTCTATCAGCCTTTCGCCATTATCGTTAACTGCTTCTTCACCATACAAGCCAATTACCTACTTGATCGTCACGTTTTCTGCCTGTTCTGGCGTTAAAGTCTCCCATTAACAATATTTCAGTCCTCCTATTTATTTTTTCCAGAGTATGTGTCAGATTCATGTAGAATGCTTCTTTTTCTTCTCTTTTGGCATCATCCGAAGGAGCGTAAACGTCAATAATAACCACATCATGGCCTTTGATCTTCAATTGGACTTTAATGAGTCTTTCATTTATTTGCTCCCAGTTTTTCACATATTTTATTAGCTTTCTTTTTATTAATATTGAAACGCCTGCCTTTGCTCTTACTTCCTTGTTCACTCCGCTATATATGTGTATGTAATCCTTCAGTTGTTGGCTACCCTGACCTTTCTTTTTTGTCTCACTTAATACTACTATGTCTAAGTTCAGTCGACTTATTTCTTCTATCAACTCATCTTGTTTTGTCCTTAACCCTTGGGCATTCCACGTTCCTACATTCAAGATACGTTTTCGTTTGCCTTGTCGTTTACCATTTAGACCATCCGTTTGGTTCCGAGGCTGAATCCTAGGTTTTTAGCAATATAAAGTTTTACAGAAGCAGGGTTGCTGGCCACTACGTCCCAACCCCCCAACCTGGAGGACCAGTCCAGTTTTTTTTTACGGTGAGTATTTAATTTCCTCACTACCCTCCGACACTGCTGGATTGCAGTGCCGACGAGTTTCCCCCAATTCCCATGGGGACGCCCCCGATGGAGGTAACTGGCAATTCCCCACACGGGGAAGTTAGTAGTCTGTTTGGATTCTTAATTTCCCCCCTGTTTATTTCAATTATGGACTTATATTGGTCTAGTTGTTGCTTTATAGACAGTTAGAATTGTGAGGTTTAAATTTAGTAATTGTTTGTATTTTTTGTAGGATAGGCTATTATCTATCTCACTTTTCGTTCCACTATCTGGGCTTGCTCACGTTGTGGTGGTTTTCGGAAGAAATTGTTTATCGCATAAAATTGATGTTCGTTTACGAAATCTACAAGTGTCCTCTGCTGTTTCGATGCTTCAATCCATATGTGCATATGAAGGTACCGTCGTCGTCTTTAACAAATTTTAGCATTAAAGTCACGTATAATAATAATACAGTATATAGAACTATTTTGTATGGCGAATTGTAGGTCCTTGTAGAATTCCTCTGTTTCCTCCATTGTGTGTGTGTTAGTATTGGTGCATATACTGAATAATTTTAGCTGATATTTTTCAGATACTTTTAACACAGCAAATATTTACCTTGTCCGATATCTATTTCAAATCTGTAATGTTACCTCGGTGCTTGATTGCTTATGTTGCGTCTAGGTTTCTTTGGAAAAAGGTGCACCAGGTCTTGGAAACAGTGCATTTTATCCGTTCACTTTAGTTGCACATACGTCGAATAGGTACTTTTTGATGTTTTACTTTATTTTCTAAATCGTCTAGTTGTTCGCTTGCCATAAATGGTAGTTCACAACAACTGGTGAACATTGTCAATGATAAGGGTGAGGAGATGGGTCTGAACAAGGCATAATTTATGGTATTCAGCAGGGAAAGCTTCAACGATGCGCCTGTACAAATTGTTTCACGAAATTTTTCTTGCACTCGTTCAGGGCGCACTTCGGAACATAAATTGTCTAGTTATAGGACCAGGTTATTTCACTGAAGAGGTTTACACTTGGTGCAGGGATGAAGAGTTGTAGGATAAAATTAAATGGAGTAGACAGGCCTAACTACTTCTTAAGACATTTCAGCCTTTGTCTGTTCACAAATGAATACACGTCAGAGTTCAAAACTACATTAAAAAGTAAAATAAAGTACAGAACTTTATATATAATTAAATTGTGTCATGTTTTACTATACGATCTAATAACCTACTATTTGGATAAGTGCAAAACACAACGCTTGCAAGAACTCCTTGCTTGTAAACAATGTGTATTGACACTTACATACCAATCTTGTTGTAAGCCTCCCACAAGTTATTGTATGGAAATGGCAGTTCATCCAGCTCGCCCAAAGCTGATATCCGGTCCGGTTGAACAAATTTCATAAAGTTCGGATCCGCCCTGCATGTTCCAGGACTTCTGGTTGATGCACCAGTGTCTGTATCTCCACTTTTCACCATTTTCCGTGATAGGGAAGTGGTAGGCAAAAGTATATTAAAAAATCAAATAATGCAGAGAACTTTATATTCAATTAAATTGTGCCCTGTTTTGCTATTTGCATAATTGCAAAACACAACGCCTACATAAAACTCCTTGCTTGTAAACAATGTGTATTGAAACTTGACCTAATGATACTGTATTAATGCTGAGAGTGGCATATGTTTAGCGTAATCGTAATTTCATGGGCAAACAGAAGTTTGAACAATGTAGTTATGTTAAATCTCCTCGAAACATTTGTGGTGTGATTACATCGGTGGAAAATTCCATGGACCGCAAGAGTCACCAGAACCGAAATCTTAAGACGAGCAGATTCCGATGGTGGAATATTGAAATTAGTGAAATGCAGAAAAATATCGTACCTCGGTCTTACTGCTAGAACTTATAAGGAAGAACAAAATAGACGGCCGCCAAGAGATTAGCAGAAAGCAAGTATTCGCTATTGGACAGGAATGAGACGTATAGATCATTATTTAAAGTGGCAGAAAACCGAGAAGCCCTCTTCGAAGTCATGGTGAGCATTGGAAACAGAAAACGAAAAAGAAGAGTATCTGTTCTCAGTAAAACCAAAAATAGACTATTTTGCTAGTTTATTATTTTTTTTAACATAGTAAAATTAGAATTCCAGATGTGTTGTTTCTTAATGAAGGCACATTGAATCCATTTTCGGGGCGAATTTATTTTTCGGTCTAAGGGCTGTTGATTAGAAACACGACAACAGAAAAAGCGAGGCAATCAGCGGGCCCTTTCACTCGCTCGCTCGTAACGAGGCAATCAGCGGGCCCTTTCACTCGCTCGCTCGTAAATACAAAACAGTCAAATTCCACAATCAGGCGCACAAACAAAAATAGACGAACATTAGATACGACATTTTGCAGTACGAGTTCAGCATTATAGTACTTACAGGGGTTTGTGACCCCGCGGTGCTCTCACGTAGAATCTAGTTGGGTGTCTGGGTCAGAAGATTCTTCAGATGCACCGTCGCCGATGATGTACCTGTAAAACCCTGCAATACGGATGCTTACCGTATCTAACGCCCATTAGCCAAATGCTAACTAGACCAATTAGCTTCGACTCACGTCGGTGTGATTCGCATCTATGGTTGCCGCCTCCACAGAAGACTAAAATTACAAGGCATTTCTGGGAAATAAGCATCCCGTGGCTAGTCCGGTGCGCTTCCTGGACTACTGATAAGCTAGGTGCATATCAGATCAAGGGTTATCGGTCATCTTGCCGCAAGTCCGATATTCCCAGCCACGATAGTGCTATCTGCAGTACTGATTAGACACCAACCCAAAAATAAAGCAATGAGCAACGACCCAAGCAACAAAGCTCTCTACGATCAATATCAACAATGAAACAGTGTCGAACTTAGTTGCACCATCGAACTGCATACAACGTCCATTGCAAAGTTACTGAAGCAGTAATATCTACGGACCTTATTATTTCCTCCTTTGGATTAATCCTCATAATTGCCACATCTTACTTCCAAAATCACACCAGAGCTCTCGCAGAGGACTATCATCCATATTTACAAATTATTGAAAGGACACAAAAGTAAATATTAGAACTTTAACGAACTTTAAATATTTAGTAAATAACTAATGAATACTTTGTTTAGCAGTTATTTAACAAAGCAACCTAAAAACTAACTAGCAAAGTCATATTGTTGAATCCTATTACATAAACAATTTATATAACACATTTTATTTATCCATACAAAGAACATATTTTTAAATTAAAAATGTTCAAAATTACTCATCATTTTACTTGCGCCAGATGAATTGTACTTAAAAAAGAGATCGAGCCATGACCATTAGTTGTCCTAACTGTAATAGTTACGGAGCTAACCTGCATAACAAAAAAATTTGGATACAAGGTATTCATATTACATGCAAGTGTAGCAGCTAACATAAAAGCATACATGCATAAATTCATTATAAAAGGGCTGTTCTGAAGTTTAAAAGCGTGATGCATTCATGTACGGTGTTTAAAAGTATTGCAAATTAGCATGTAGGAGGTGCTAAAAATAGCTTGAACACAAATTCATTCATTCGTATTTGAGCTTCTCATGAAAATTCACACGAACTATTTTGGTACTGTCACGTTTGCCTGCATGTCAGTGGCAACAAATGACGGCGTAATTGCAGTTGCGAGTTATGAGGCTTAAAAAGTCGCTGATACGTATTCCAAGCTCGGATTGCTGACGTAGATCGTCTACTGACTTGGCTTCTCAGATATTCCAATTAAGGACGGATATAAGTTCTCATTAGAACCGAGAATACAGGAAATGAACTCCCACTGAATTGAACTATTGGAAATTCATAAATTTCGTTGTAATATAGTGCGCCCAAACAAAAGAATAAATAGTTAAGCATACAAATTAATAATTTACCTAGGGTTAGACGAGAAAGCTTAAAGCATTAATATTTCTTATTTTTCAATATAGGCATCACATAACTCTACACATTTCTCCGGGAGTCTTTTCCCTGTTCAGTAAAATGGCTGCTAACAGAACGCTGAAGTTCTTCGCCAGAAGAAAACCGACGACCTCGTAGGTTTTTCTTGTCTGATTAGATAATAGTGGCAGGGGGTCATAGTGGGGCTATACGCTGGCTGATGTAGCTCAAAGAATTCTATTTTTTTCATTCAAGCTTTAACAGCTTAGGCCTGTGGACTCTTGCATTATTGTGAGGAATAAAAACCCCTTTCTCCAACGAATTTTGACGCTGCTTCAGTATATCACGATGTAGTGTGATAAACTAGCCACTGGTGGTGATTGTTTTATCTTTCTTCAATGATTTCCTGGTGGTCCCAAAAAACCGTCGCCATAAGCTTGGCTATAGACGCTTGTGTTCGATATTTTTTGGAGGCGGCAAACCCTTATGGGCGCCTGCTTAATTTCAGGATACCAACAATGGTCCCAGGTTTCATCGGCTGCAAGTGTTTTACACATATTCTTTAAGTAAATCCAAATTTCTTGAAGAACTCTCTCGGCGACCATTTTTTGTGTGTGTATGAGTCAATAGTGTTAGAATCTATGTGACTGACAGAACATTTGGCTCGGATATCCTCAACGTCACCGCGATCTCTGCTAACTTCAAACGATTTTCAAGAATTATCGACTCTACATTTATGGACATTCCAGGATTAGTTACAGTTTCAGTTATTTTAGTCTTGGATCGAAACTGTTTTGACTAGTCTCTTTGCTAGTATTTTATTCGATAGATTCTTTAGGGTTATGCCGTTGTCGTCGATTTATACTTGCCGTTTTGCTGACCATGCCTCTTCAGAAGTTTTCTAAAGACTAATGTTGGAATTTCATGTTTCTCGTTATACCGAACAGTCGTCGGTTGCTTTTGCAAATCTTGTGTGTTACTGGGAGTTATTGTTGTTCTGCTTGGTTGCTGACGTAAAACTTGTATGTTTTGATTATAGATTGAAGTTGTTTGGATCTCTACTATTTCTAGGGACTCCAGAATAATACGAGGATGGCAGTTTGTAGACTTAGCTAGTATATTTACGGAGTCTCAATATATTCTGGGTTGCCATGTATCTAGTAAGTGGCTTTTTCATGTTTGCAAGTTGTGTGTGGATTTCATGTTTTTTAATTCTATATTGGATGCTTCTTTTCATTTATTAAACCTAAGATTTGCTGTAAGAGCTGATAGATTTCTTCTATCTGTAGCCTGGAGAAAGAATCTTTGTTCGAAGGGTTCAATCGTTCGATCTTTCTCAGGGTACCATAGCGAACCCTGGTGTTTTTCTTAGCCAAAACTTTTCTTATTCTATTGGTTACTCCGCAAATAAAGTTAAATCAGGCGTAATTCGTAGGTTTAGGTTCAGGTTCCTTGTTTCCTGGTTGCTTTTATGATATTTCGTCGACTGTAGATATTTCTCCATAAATCTTCTTCCTCATGTTTTAGTTCATGTGGTTTATTGTCAATCAATGATCTTCCTTGTTGAAGATATTGATGAGATAAGCGTGATTCGTAAATAGCGTCCAGTGTGGGTCTTCTTTCGATATACTTATTCTTCTTCTTCTTCTTCATCTTCTTCCATCCTACTTATACACTTATGGGTGTCGGATTAAATTTCTTCTGGTTTGCTAACCCATTTTTCCCTCCCGTCCGGTCCAGTGCTAGGTTTTTTATTTCTGCTTTCGTCTTCCCTCTTCTTTGCATCCAGCTCTTTCTAGGTCTTCCTACTCTTCTTTTACCTACCCTGCCCATTTCTACCGTCTTTTTCACCAATCTATTCTGATTCATCCGTATTATGTGGCCAAACCATTTCGGCTGCTTTCTTTCTATTTTCGTTGTTATTGTTTCTTGTTGCGTCATTTGTCTTATTTATTCGTTTCCTCTAAGTATAGACACTAAAAGAAATATAAAAAATGAGTATAAAAACACGAGTGCTCACAGTTCTTATGATTTCAGAAAAGCAAATTTTGAAGGAATGTATAAACAAATGGCGGTTGTTAATTGGGACTTCATTGATACTTTTAATCATGTTAATTTAGCAGTAGAATGGTTCTACGGAATGTTGTACTCTGTTCATGACAAATATGTCCCACAGTATCAGAATAGAAAAAACAAATTCCCATATTGGTTCTCTAGGGAACTTATTAACTTAATAAAGAGGAAAGATAAATATAGGAAAAAGTACAAAGCCTCGAGAAATGTTAATGATTTACATTCTTTTAAAGAGTTACGCAGAGAAGTTAAATGGGAATTATCTAATGCGCATAGACGATTTATTGATGAGGTCGAAAATGACATCTGTGCAAATCGTAACAGATTTTGGAGTTACGTGACTGCAAAACAAAAGTCATCTAACACTAATAATCCTCTAATGTATCAAAATAAAGTTTTAGATTTGTTTAACTTAATTACTGAAGGTATCGCCAGTTACTTTGAATCCGTATACTCCGATCCTGAAACATTTCAATTTGAAGACGTATTACAATCTGAGACGATGAATGGTGTCTCTTGCTATTTTTCAATAATATCAGTAACTGATGTAAGGAAAACCATTAAAAAATTACAAAATAAACGGTCTTGTGGTCCAGATTTATTACCTGAATATTTATTCAAGGGCTTGGCCGAATTCCTAGCTTACCCACTGTGTCAAATATTTAATTTATTCATAAAGACAAATACTTTTCCTGATAGCTGGAAGATATCCAAAGATACACCAATATTTAAAAGTGGAGATAGAGATATGGCAGTTAACTACAGACCAATTGCATTAGTCTTAGTACCAGCAAAAATATTTGAATCCTTAATATATGATGAAATCTGGAATCACTTCAGACACTACCTAATAATTTAGCAGCATGGGTTCACCCCTAAGAAATCTATTGTATCAAATCTTCTAAATTATGTTGGAGAAATATCAGAAGTGTTAGATAAATATAAACAAGTGGACTGTATATACACAGATTATCAAAAAGCCTTTGATAGAGTATGTCATTTTAGATTACTCAAAAAACTAAATTCTTACGGTTTTTCAGAAAATGTTATTAAGCTTATTTCTACTTACCTGTTGGGCAGGCCACAATATGTATATTATAAGCAAGCTTCAACAGAGAAATTTATTGCATTGTCAGGGGTACCACAAGGCTCCAAGATTGGACCACTGCTTTTTTTAATTTTTATTAACGGTATTGGAAACGTAATCACTGGAGCCAGATATCTACTTTATGCGGATGACCTCAAAATATACAAGACAGTCAATGATATCAATGACTGCCACGGACTACAACGTAATTTTAACAATGTACTGCAGTGGAACGAAAGCAAAAAACTGTTTTTTCATCCACAGAAATGTAAAGTTATGTCTTTTTGTAGAAAGAAATTGCCAACGCCATATCATTACCTAATTAACGGGAAAACTTTAGAAAGAAGAAAACATGTGATTGACCTGGGAATTCGGTTTGATAAAGAATTAAAGTTCAATGATCATATTTTAAAAATGGTTAAAAGAACATATCGCTCTCTTGGGTTGATTATAAGATTTGGCTTCGAATTTAGAAATAACTCAACGTTAATTTTATTATACCAATCTATAGTGAGGTCCAAATTAGAATACGCATCATTGATATGGAATCCACAATTATCTCAGTGATCTAATAGAACGAATTCAGAAAAAACTTGTGAGGTATTTGTACTATAAAGAGCATAACATTTATCTTATTTCGATATCATATTTTGAATTGTTACTGTTATATGAATTTAACCTTCCGTCGGGCGCAACTGATCTGACAGGCACAGCGCAGCAATTTTGCTATCTCGCGCCACAGCAAGGCGGCGTTGGAATCTATCGCACATAGTAGCTGACTATTTTGGTGTGCTATATACAACCCTCCCACTTATTTTGAGTTTGTCCTTCAATAGTGAAAATTATTCAAATTTTGTTCAGAGAAGCTCATTGCGCCCGAACTCGCCACATTTTTCAAGGTATGTTTTTTCGAAATATTTGCATAAAAATCATCTATCACGTTTGCTTGAAGTCTAAATACTGCAGAGGTTTTTAATAATTTTCTAAAAATACCTTGATTTATCAATCTGGACTATCCTGCACATTGCGCCCAAACATGTAAATAATTTTTTTTCTTTTCATTTGTTTCAGGTCAAATAAATGTTTTTTGCAGAAACTTTTTTGTGTTTTCTTTTATTTTGACCTATCTAATAATGATGCTCACCACTTGCAGTTGTATAATTAAACCTATTATGTTTTTTTGGAATTGTGCCTATCAAGCACATTGTGTCCGAACTCGGCGGTCAAAATATTGCGCCCGAACTCGGCGGTCAAAATATTGCGCCCGACGAAAGGTTAAATCTTTAAAAATCAGACGGGATTTCAATGGTCTAGTGTACATATACAAATTAATGAATAATATGCTAAATGACTCCAATAGTTTATCTAAAATTGGTTTTTACATTCCACCGGTTCACATTAGAACTCGTACACTGTTTCATCAAAACTTTGCTCGTACATCTCATTATTATAATTCTCCTATAAATCGGATACTTCGACTATATAGATACAATTATACCTACTCCCTCTTTTGCTCTTTGTTTTTCATGTCTTCCTGAGTAACATAAGTTATATTTATCCATTAGTAATTGACTTCCTGAACCTTTCTCTTTGTTTCACTTATTCCCATAACTTATATATCATAGTGTTTAATTTCCTCCACTATTTCGCATTCTTTTCCTATTAAATATGTTACATTCCACGTCCCTATTCTCAATTGTTTATTTGTTTCTCCTTTTTTCTCCCCCTTACATCTTCTTCTCCTTGTTTTTGTTTCATTTCCAATATCTCTTCGTTAATTCCTAGATCGTAGCAGTCGTTTCCATTAGTAGCAGTCCTGAATGGTTCATTGCTTAGTTTTTTTTACCTAAAGTCAGTATTTGTTAATGTTCGTAATTGTTTTCTTAACTCTTCATCATCTTTGTTTTGGGGTGATCTTTCGCTTTCGATATACTATAGGGCGTTATTTGTTGTTAGCGGTTCATTTTACTAACGTTGAGGAAAGGAAGGCGTCTATTTTCTTCAGTTTCCATATCGATCTTGGCTCTGGCATGGTGGTTGTTTAGGTGTGCTAAGAAAATATCAAGAGCTGTTGTTCTATGGGGCTTTCCTCAAGAGTTTTAAGAAGACGTCACAAAGTTAGTAAGGACGTACTGCACGATGACCTCCTTTCTTTGGGAAGAAACGTACTACGAGCAATAGGAATAAGCCGCTATGAAACCCCATTATCTCTAGTCATTGCCAACATCTTTATGAAAGACTTGGAAGAGGAATCTATTCTGTCCAGCTATCTCAAATCTAAATGTTGGTTCTGCTACGTCGACGAGACTTTTGTTATATGGCCCCATGGGAAAGCAGATTTTGATGTTTTTTGGCACACGTAAACTACCATCATGCCAGAATAATATTCGCCATGGAATCGGAAGAAAATTGATGCCTTCTTTCCTAGACGTGTTAATGAAACCAACCGCTTATATTTGCAACTTTATTATATACTTTCTTGGTTATACTGCAATACTTTGTTCTAATCTCGTCAAAGAGTTTTGTTACATATTCTTTCCACTTTTTAATTTTTCATTTTTTTAGGTGCAGGATAACAATTACATTTTTGACTGTAATAGGCGATTCGCATCAGTATTTTTTCAAAGTCCGCTTATACCAAAAAGTTTATAACCAAAAATATATAATCAAGGCATGTAGGAAGAATGTTTATGTACGATACCAGAATACCAGAAACCAATATGTCCATGATGACCAAATAATTGTTCATATTCTATTAAATATATCTTGCAATTCAAGAAATAAACGTACCAAACAAGATTACATTTGTTTGCTATGGTAAGTGTAGAAACAACTGAACGATTGCTTTAGAAACATATGAGGACAATTTCTGTATAGAAACATTGACAAATATCAAACGGCATAATCTTTCAGTTGGCAGAATTAGTTAAGGAAGCGTCAAAGCTGGACGTTATTCATAATAGTATAGTATTGTAGTAGTATACTCGTATTATTAGTGTGACTGTTCTTATGCGTTTAGTTTCCGAACATTAAGACATATAAAAAATCTTATACAAGTTGAAGAACTCTGTTCAATTATAGCCAAGTTAACCCCAGTTCTCATTTAATTTTTAAAGTTTGGTATACTTCTATCTACTGCCAGCATATATCTGCAAATGCAAATCTCTCTCTCTCTCTCTCTCTCTCTCTTTTGTGGTTAATAATCCTAGGAATCGTTTATTGCAACGTCTTATTTTTCCACTCATTTCGTCTTGATGCCAGTGTCTTTAGCTAAATGTAGCTGTTACAACTCATATCCTTTATTATCTGCCGTATGTATAGTCTTGGTCGCCGCCGTGCATTGCGTCTGTAGCGGTCCAAATAGTACCAGAGTGCCAGAATTCTTAGCAAGTGAGGTCGCCCCATCACCACGGCTGCACGTCCATAGCCTGTGCGGAGTCGATCTACAGCTTTGATATCATTGGCTAAATCCCCGCTTTATCTTTGCCATCATTAGCCGAATCCCTGCTTGACCGCCGCTCCAAGGGTATAAAAGAACAATCTGCCAGACCAAATATTCAGTCTCAGCCAGTGTTTCTTATAGCCTGGTCGAAATTCTGCAGTCACAGTTGGTGTTGCTAATAGATAACCAGGCTAGACTAAGCAATCTTGGCCAGTGTTGCTATAGACCACTTTACCAACCAGGATCCATAAAATGCAGCCCAATGTGATTATTAGAATTATATGAAAAATTAACTGGCCAATCAAAAACATTCACATGTAACATACATTTATTCAATTTTAATGCCTTTACAGTGCTATATTTCCAAAGCTATTAAAAATAAATATATCAAAGTTTATCGCCGAACCGAATAAGAGTTCTATTGATAAGCCAATTACCACACTAAAAACATAAAATGTATTATTTCTTGCCATATATTTCGCTACTTTAAGCGTTAATTGATCATGTTAAAAAGGATTTTTTTTAAATTTTGTTGCACTATTTTTAATATAAAATTACCATTGAAATAAGGAAAACAAAACAATATTAATTTATTATTTTATTTAATTTTGGAACCATAATCTTGGTTATTGAACTTCGGTAGCGGGCGGTTTTTATAGTCCGAGGGCCTATAAAGTTGCTAAGAAGTATAACAAGCACCAACATTGTTGTAAAGCAGCACCTACAATTTGCATAGAAACACTAGCACACCAAAAATTCACAGAGTCAGCACAACGATGACCGAGTAGACTGTTGCCAAAATACTGAATCCTTAAATTTTGTCCAGTTTGAGAACTAAAATAAAATAAAAGTTGAATGTACCATGTAGATTGTAGATAATCACGATTATCGCTTTCGGAAAATTTAAAGCTCTCCGCTTCGCGTCGAGTTTTAAACATTCAGTTGTGCTATAATCTACTGAATATGCCCTTAATACATAAATAACTATTACAAAGTGCTCCAGGTTTGTACCATGTATTCAAAAATAAATTACATAAGGGTTGGCCATGGAAAATAAAACTACTATCAACATCAAGCTTTAGAGACAGCAATCTTTAGAAGATCAGCGTAACAACAGTGATGACAGTTAATGAATTCTAAAGTTTACTGTTGACATTATTTTTATATTCCGTGGCCAACCCTTATGTAATTTCTTTTTGAACACTTCGTATTAGTATTCAGTAAATCTCGTATGCGTCATATTTTCTACAACACTCTGTATCACTTTTAGTTTCAGTCGCTAAAAATACATCACGCAAAATGTAACAAAAAAAGATTATATTTGCTTAATTCCTGTCTTAATATCATTATTTGTTACAGGTATTTAAGCCACTACGTGTCAGTAAAAAGCATTTTAAAGAATTAGTAAGGGAAGCGCGTATAGTTAACTTAGAGCGAGGCGATATTTATGCTGTTGAAGACGCAAGCCCAGCTGACGAGCGGTTGTCTATCATGTTAAAAGGAAAGTAAGTACCTATTTTTAATAAATCTCAGTATTAAATAAATATTGATTTTCAGGTAATTGTTATATTATGTGGCTTATTTGAAATGGTGCTGTCTTCGTATATAGTTTTCTTTTTGTTACATTATTTAAGAAAGTGTTAAAACGGAGTCATTATTCTGCCTATATTTCATATTATTGTGGAAAATCAATACAAGGAAATTTCCGATTATAATGATCAACAATGGCCATTATACAAAGTATAGAAGCAATGTCAAAATAAATGGATTGGAGTATTTGAGCAATAATTGGAAAATACAATACACCACAGCTTTGTTCGAAACATGCTAAATCGGGTTAAACATTTACCTTTCGGTAACTTGATTCAGCAAGTGGAAGAATATTCCTTTGTGTAGAATATGTAGTATATTTTAAATTCTGTTTTTAATTACCAATATATAGATTAGCAAACATCTTGACGTAATCTGTCACTCATATCTATAAATGGGAAAGAATGATATTAAAAACGTCTTACAGAAACAGAGTGTAACTTCCAACAGATATAGAACGTTTGAACGTTAATAAAGGTCTACAATAAAGATGTGTAATACCACATACCTTATTTAGGATTTATGTGAAAAAATCACTAATTATTAAGAAAAGTAAGTGCAGAGAGATGAAGATAGAAATGTTTGCACACTGCATTTGCTACAAATTGCGGATGATCAGGTCTTTCTAGCACAAGAAAATTGATTGAGAAATACTGAGAGAGGAAACTATAAAAAACACATTTAAAAAAAGTATTTGGTAATAGAACCAGAAACAAATACTATAGCATTAGATAATAATAATAAAATAAAAAAGATCAGCATGGAATGGTAGATGGTACTCTCAAGAATAGAATAGGATAGAAGGAAAATAAACCATCAGAATAGTGCAAGATAATAAAAACTCAAGGGGGCTTTAGGAGCCCCTGTCGAGAGCAAATTTATAAACTTGCGAAAACTATTCAACTTACTACGATACTATGCGTAATTTACTCGCTACGACCTGAAACAGACTTCAAAAAGCAATAATATCTCAATAGCTTGCATTAACCATACACATAACATTAATAACTGTGAACAAGGTTTCTATTATAGCAAACGATAATATAGACAATACACGATGCTATGTAATTTTAGGATGAGCATTCTTATAGTTTCCAAGAGCGACTTTATATCATGGGTCGAAAGGTACGAATGTGACACTCTATTGTGGCTACCAAAAAAAAAAGTAACTACAAAGGAGTAGCAAACCTGCACAATAAGGTATGCTAATTACAAGTCAGTAGCAAACAGGCTCAATATGGGATACTAATATACCAGTTCGCGATGATGCCTCAAGCAAGCAAATTACAACATTGATGTAGGAAAGAAACCAAAGTATGCTAATTACAGAGTTATGGTGTTGGTGCAGGTAAGCAACGTATAGCATGCTACCACATACATAAGAGTTCAAAGTGTCCTAGTAATTATACCATTAATCTCTGGCTAACTCGACGATGATGCTAAAGGACGGTAGCTTCAAGATTACAGAGCAGCAAAAATAATGCAAATTCGTTTTACCTTGATCGACATGAGATCGTTAGTTGATGCTCCTAGAACCGCAAGGCGGCGTTGATGAAGCAAAATACAACAGGCAATTGTAATTTCAGAGAAACCGAAGTGGGGCCGCAGAGATCTTGGAAAAGCGAAGCTGGGTCGCAATCAGAGACTTTAACAACTCCAAGTCAGCTCTATAATTCATGAAATATGAATCCCTAACTGTAATAAGGAACGACAATGAGAAAGTGCACACATACATTTAGCTCACATTTCCAAAACTTAAATCATGACGCCAGAGAAATCTGCAATCAAATGCGATGGGTAATTAAGACTCAAATATCTTCGATGAATCAAACATACAAATCAGCGGTAGCACGATCGAGTTAGGACACTATTATTGCCCTCTAAGCCACTATAAACTAGCCCTAAACTAAGGCAAAGGTTAATACGAAGTATACATGTGGGATTTAGTTAAAGACGCGAGCAGAAGAGAGCGAGGCATAGAAAACATTGCTGCTAGTACGGCGAAAAACAATTGACTGCTGCTTGTTTTAGTTACGCATCACAACGGACTGATTATCCTAAGTCAGATCTTCAAGGACGACCAAAAGCAGTTCACAATTCGAGAATTACGGCGTTCAGACAGGGGTGTGAAAAATGTATAAAGAAACCGGGGCGATGTAAAAATGCTAAACAGCGTTACTCTAAGTAGACGCAACAGTCACCAATACCTAAAAACCCCCCTCGTATCCAAATTAGAAGGCAAAGTCACAGTTAGCAGCAATAGAACTTGGCACGAGGGCTAAAAGGCTAGATTATCTCGGGTGAATGATCGTAAAGCACCAACAGCGGCTCGATTTATAAAAACAGCGTCGAAATGGGATCTTTTGGAACTCTGAATCATAAGTACAGAACAGTGCTGGGCATATGAGAAAGACAGCAACTGTGTTGTCAGTTGTTCAACAGGCCACAAAGTTGTAATTGTTTACAACTAGTGTCACGAGAAGTGAGGTTATAAAAACGTAATAAAAACAAACAGGTATGAGCAGATAAGTACAAATTTGGCTTTCCCAAACACATCTAAAGATTACAACATGAACTGAAACTAATTTTTCAAAAAGGTAATTTTCAAAGCAAATCGACACAATACTCTTAACAGCTCCACTCTTACCAGAACAAAAAAAGTTTGACACTACCAAATTGAATAAGAAATAAACACTAATAGGAAATTTGTGTAAAAACCCATGGCCAAGAGCCCGAACCACCAAACTCCACCCCAACACATAAGGTCCCGGGTGGTGTGGCTGGAACAAGCGTCCACGTTCGATCAGCAGAGTTAAGCAACGCTCGCTCTGGTCAGAACTTGGATGGGAGTTCCACGGCTGCATCTCTCGGCGCCTCGTGATACGGCTGTCACGGAAATAGTTGGTCCCGGCGGTCATAACAACATCATGACAGTCGTTAGTGGGGTTGGAAGGCCCCATAAATGCACAGCGACGCCTATAATTGGCCTAACGGCTGTTGGTTGAGTGCGATATAAATAAATAAATAAATAAATAACATATAACACCTACCCTTGGAAATGGTAGTAACCCCCAAAACGATACCAAAAGTCAGGCCAACACCACCCCGGAGATTGAGACTCCTCGTCGCTGCAGGATGACAATACTGCGCCAGTAAGAGGCCTATCAACCTCAACCCAACGCGTAAAAACTCCAAGACTTAATCACCAGAATTTATCAAGGTGTAAACATTCTCAAACTCCAAAGAACTACTAATAGAAGTTAATCACAAAGTCATCAGCGTAAAATTAATCGATATTTAGTACAGCCTGTTTAACATACAAACCTATTAAACTTTGAATATATCTACTAATGTCTTTATTTTCTTGCCGAAAGTACTAATAATGTTCTTATTTCTAGATTACGTGTTACTTGTGACGATACTCATCTGCATTTCATTAGCGTGCACCAGTTCGTGGACTCTCCAGAGTGGGAGGCCAACCACGAGCAGTCTGATGATGTGTTCCAAGTTACCATTACTGCAGAGGAAGATAGCGTGTACCTGTGCTGGCCACGAATGAAACTAGAACGCTTTTTACGACATCGGCCAATGCTCAAAATAGTACTTGACTGTATAATAGGTAACTCCCTAGTAGAAGTTTTTTTAATGACTCATTATATCGTACAGTATGCCAAATTAGACAATAAGTTCTCCTTATTGTGCCTATCTCACGCTATTAACATAGTATCTTTATGAGTCCAAAAATGATTTACTAATATTAACATTATTTGTAAATATTAATCAAATCTGGCCGACAGATCTCAAGATTTAAATCTTTCTAAGCGTCTTAATTCATCTGATGTATTAGTTAGCTTGTCTACCAATTTACGTGGGTGCACTTTCACTCTGTCACTGTAATTAATCCTTGTTCGTTTTATCTCTTTTTGGACCGAGAGTACGTACAAATCACTATGAATCACTGTGTTGGGCTGTTGGAAACACACCACAGTGCACTTACTACAATTCTTAACATTTGGCTTTGAAATCTTTGTGTAGATGTAAAATTTAGCTTTAATTTGATGAAACACAATTTTCGATACACGATGAGCTATGATAATTAACGAAAAAGGACATTTTTCACCTGGTTCCCAGGATGTTGCGGCAGACTGAGAGGTGGAAACCTATTATTCTTAAGTTCTTCAGATGACTTTCTTTCAGATAGCTTTTTATTTACTTCGCAAACAAATGAACTAATTTGTTTAAAAATATTAGAAAGTTCTAATTACAGTTGCTAAATGCAATCTTTCATTAAAATTGCATTTCGATAAATAACAGATGAACGTATAAATCACACTGCCGGTTCTTATACTATGTAAGGAGAAACTGCGAACATGAATCGGCACCGGTGAATTACAAAGCAGCTTAAGCCCGTTGAGCTTGTTAGGTTATTTGCGGTCGTTGTTATTGTTGTAATGCGCTATACCGGAAATTGATTCAAATAATATATGCGTTGACACTAAATCAATGATGATTACGGTTTGGAGTGCACCCAATACCAGGTCCCGGGTGGTGTAGCGTGAACAAGCCTCCACGCTATACCAGAAATAGATTCAAATAATATAGGCGTTGACACTAAATCAATGATGATTACGGTTTGGAGTGCACCCAATACCAGGTCCCGGGTGGTGTAGCGTGAACAAGCCTCCACGTTCGATCAGTAGAGTTAAGCAACGCTCTTTCTGATCAGAACTTGGATGGGAGTTCCACGGCTGATTGCAACGGCACCTCGTGATACGGCTGCCACAGAAATAGTTGGTCCCGGATGTCATAATAACATCATGACATTCGTTGGTGGCGTTGAAAGTCGCCATAAATGTACAACGACGCATATAATTGGCCTAAAGACTGTTGCCTGAGTACGAAATAAATAAATAAATAAAAAATACTAAAAAATTGCCTGAGATATATTAGTCCAGTCAAACGGTGCTCAAAAAGGGCGAATAAGGGAAAGTTTTGATGGAGTTTTGATATTTGGTTGCTTTATGTTTTTTGGGTCGCTGTACACGAATATCAGGTTTTCCAACAAATATTTTAACCGGAAACAGGTTTTTTAAGCAAAAACGGTGTAAAAAACGTTTTTTTTTAGTTTTTCTAAAATTACCCGAAAGCTATCCATTTTTCTTAAATTTGAACCTATATGAAATGAAAGAAGAAAAAATTTCCTACATTTTATGTACTTGAGGTTTTTTTCTCCGACCAATCGTTCAGCCGCGAGAGCGCTGCGAAGTTATAGTCCAGTCAAATGGTAGAAAATAGAGGGAAAATTTTGGTGGAGTTTCGATATTTGGTACACGAATATCAGGTTTGCCAACAAGAATTTTGACCGGAAGCACGTTTTTTTTTAAGCAAAAACGATGTAAAAACTAGAATGCTTAAAGTTTTTCTAAATTTACTCGAAAACTATCCAATTTCGTAAATATTGAACCTATATGAAATGAAGGAGGATAAAATTTCTTACATTTTATGTACTTGAGGTTTTTTTCTCCGCCCAATCGTTCAGCCACGAGACCGCTGCGAAGTTATAGTCCAGTCAAATGGTAGAAAATAGAGGAACATTATGGTGAAGTTTCGATATTTGGTACACGAATATCAGGTTTGCCAACAGGAATTTTGACCGGAAGCACGTTTTTTTTAAGCAAAAACGATGTAAAAACGAGAATGTTTAAAGTTTTTCAAAATTTACTCGAAAACTATCCAATTTCGTAAATATTGAACCAGTATGAAATGAAAGAGGATAAAATTTCCTACATTTTATGTACTTGAGGTTTTTTTCTCCGCCCAATCATTCAGCCACGAGAGCGCCGCGAAGTTATAGTCCAGTCAAATGGTAGAAAATAGGGGAAAATTTTGGTGGAATTTCGATATTTGGTACACGAATATCAGGTTTGCCAACAAGAATTTTGACTGGAAGCACGTTTTTTTAAGCAAAAACGATGTAAAAACGAGAATGTTTAAAGTTTTTCTAAATTTACTCGAAAACTATCCAATTTCGTAAATATTGAACCAGTATGAAATGAAAGAGGATAAAATTTCCTACATTTTATGTACTTGAGGATTTTTTCTCCGCCCAATCATTCAGCCACGAGAGCGCCGCGAAGTTATAGTCCAGTCAAATGGTAGAAAATAGGGGAAAATTTTGGTGGAGTTTCGATATTTGGTACACGAATATCAGGTTTGCCAACAAGAATTTTGACCGGAAGCACGTTTTTTTTAAGCAAAAACGATGTAAAAACGAGAATGTTTAAAGTTTTTCTAAATTTACTCGAAAACTATCCAATTTCGTAAATATTGAACCAGTATGAAATGAAAGAGGATAAAATTTCCTACATTTTATGTACCTGAGGTTTTTTTCTCCGCCCAATCATTCAGCCACGAGAGCTCCGCGAAGTTATAGTCCAGTCAAATGGTAGAAAATAGGGAAAAATTTTGGTGGAGTTTCGATATTTGGTACACGAATATCAGGTTTGCCAACAAGAATTTTGACCGGAAGCACGTTTTTTTTTAAGCAAAAACGATGTAAAAACGAGAATGTTTAAAGTTTTTCTAAATTTACTCGAAAACTATCCAATTTCGTAAATATTGAACCAGTATGAAATGAAAGAGGATAAAATTTCCTACATTTTATGTACTTGAGGTTTTTTTCTCCGCCCAATCATTCAGCCACGAGAGCGCCGCGAAGTTATAGTCCAGTCAAATGGTAGAAAATAGGGGAAAATTTTGGTGGAGTTTCGATATTTGGTACACGAATATCAGGTTTGCCAACAAGAATTTTGACCGGAAGCACGTTTTTTTAAGCAAAAACGATGTAAAAAGGAGAATGTTTAAAGTTTTTCTAAATTTACTTGAAAACTATCCAATTTCGTAAATATTGAACCTATATGAAATGAAGGAGGATAAAATTTCTTACATTT
Source organism: Agriotes lineatus (assembly GCA_940337035.1). NCBI lineage: Eukaryota > Metazoa > Arthropoda > Insecta > Coleoptera > Elateridae > Agriotes > Agriotes lineatus. The sequence goes on along the minus strand of CALNHX010003545.1, from coordinate 87,177 downwards.
TATGTACTTGAGGTTTTTTTCTCCGCCCAATCATTCAGCCACGAGAGCGCCGCGAAGTTATAGTCCAGTCAAATGGTAGAAAATAGGGGAAAATTTTGGTGGAATTTCGATATTTGGTACACGAATATCAGGTTTGCCAACAAGAATTTTGACTGGAAGCACGTTTTTTTTAAGCAAAAACGATGTAAAAACGAGAATGTTTAAAGTTTTTCTAAATTTAATCGAAAACTATTCAATTTCGTAAATATTGAACCTATATGAAATGAAAGACGATAAAATATCCTACATTTTATGCACTAGAAGGTTTTTCTCCAATCAATCTTTCAGCCGCGAGAGCACCGCTAAATTATAGTCCAGTTATATAGTAGAAAATAGAGAAAAGTTTTGGAGTGTTGATATTTGGTTCCTATATGTTTTTTTGGTCGCTGTACGCGAATACCAGATTTGCCAACATTTTATTTATGAAGATTCATTTCAAGTACCATTTTTGATTTACGAAAAATGCATAGTTTTCGAGTTACTTTGAAATAAACTGATAATTTTTTTTTTTGCTTGTAACACTTAACTTCGTGGCGCTCTCGTGGCTGAATAATTAATCCCAGGAAAAAACCTCTAGTAGGTACGTAAAATGTAGGAAATTTTATCTTCTTTCATTCCATATAGGCTCAATATTTATGAAATTGGATAGTTTTGGAGTAATTTTAGAAAAACTAAACAGAATCGCTCATTTTACAACGTTTTTGCTTAAAAAAGCGTGTTTCCTGTCAAAATTCTTGTTGGAAAACCTGATATTCGTGTACAGCAACCCAAAAAACATATAGGAACAAAATATTAAAACCCCACCAAAACTTTCCCTTATTTTCTACCATTTGACTGGACTATAACTTCGCGGCGCTCTCGCGGCTGAACGATTGATCCGAGAAAAACCCTCTAGTACATTAAATGGAGGAAATTTTATCTTCTTTCATTCCATATAGGCTCAATATTTATGAAATTGGATAGTTTTGGAGTAATTTTAGAAAAACTAAACAGAATCGCTCATTTTACAACGTTTTTGCTTAAAAAAGCGTGTTTCCTGTCAAAATTCTTGTTGGAAAACCTGATATTCGTGTACAGCAACCCAAAAAACATATAGGAACAAAATATTTAAACTCCACCAAAACGTTCCCTTATTTTCTACCATTTGACTGGACTATAACTTCGCGGCGCTCTCGCGGCTGAACGATTGATCCGAGAAAAACCCTCTAGTACATAAAATGTAGGAAATTTTATCCTCTTTCATTTCATATGAGTTCAATATTTACGAAATTGGTTAGTTTTCGAATAATTTTAGAAAAACTTTAAAAAATCTAGCTTGTACACCGTTTTTGCTTAAAAAAAACGTGTTTCCGGTCATAATTCTTGTTGGCAAACCTGATATTCGTGTACCAAATATCGAAACTTTGCCAAAATGTTTCCCTATTTTCTACCATTTGACTGGACTATAACTTCGCGGCGCTCTCGCGGCTGAATGATTGGTCGGAGAAAAAAACCTCAAGTACATAAAATGTAGGAAATGTTATCTTCCTTCATTTCATATAGGTTCAACATTTACGAAAAATGGATAGCTTTCGGGTAATTTTAGAAAAACTAAAAAAATCGTTTTTACACCGTTTTTGCTTTAAAAAAACGTGTTTCCGGTCAAAATTCTTGTTGGCAAACCTGATATTCGTGTACAGGCACCCAAAAAACGTATAGGAATCAAATATCAAAGCTCCACCAAAACGCTCCCCTATTTTTTACCATTTGACTGGACTAATATAGCATATTACTAACTTTTAGAGGCCCTGTATATTTATTAGAATTTTCTGTTTGCAAACTTAAATTTTTCATCTGAATTCAAGATGTATGTTTTGGTTGCGTATTATAAAGAAAATTGATAAATTTGCATTGTAAAATGTAAATGATTGTAGTGTTTCAATTAAAAATAATTATTATTGGTATTTTTACTTAACAGCAATGAGAATGTTACTCACTTTTAACAAATTTAACATAATTTCAAAAATAATAATTCAGAAAGCGGGCCGAGGACCGAGTTCGATCCTTGCTGATTACTCCGGGATTTTAAATATGGTACGCCGTCTGGTTACCACGCTAACACCTGTGGTAGTTGTTAATCCCTGATAAGGGGATTCTTGCTGATTACTCCGGGATTTTAAATATGGTACGCCCTCTGGTTACCACGCTAACACCTGTGGTAGTTGTTAATCCCTGATAAGGGGATTCTTTCTCAGTTTCAACGGGGAAGGCTAGGTACTAGGAGTAGGTACTCAGTTTACGAGTAAAGAGGTCGCACAGAACCGCAACTTTGTGGAATTAAAGAGGCCACTCGCCTATAACTAGAGAAAGAGAAAAAAAATAACTCAAGCCAATGGAAATTCTTAACCACGTTAAAACTGAGACCCATTTACGTTGATTTTAATCTGTCTAAATATAATTCCTGACTGATATAGTTATTATTTTAACCACAAAGAGAAAGTCGGGGCCTTTAAATAATAAAGTAAAACAAAGAAGATGTTGCTGAGGATAAATGAAGTGTAAAGTACATAACATAAATTTTAATCATTTAAAAAGCAACAATAAATTTGAAGAAGTTAATAATTTTAAATATCTTGGAATGCCATTAAAATAGAAATGACGAAAAAACTAAGGAGTAACACCAGCGTGGTCGAGTGGCTACGGACTTCGCCTTCGAAGCTGAAGGGGTTCAATTCTCACATCTGGTAACAGGCGGGCGACCCACCCAATTACTTTAAAAATTTGGTACCAAGACCATTATTATATGTAAGTAGGAAAGTAAGGCAGTCGCCGAAGATGTGGTGAAGGCGATAATCGGCGGCCCTGACCCACCAAGTGGTATGGTGACGAAATGACTGACCTACCTATAAGTAATCGAAATAATTTTGCCAGTAATAACTTTTGAAGCGAGTTTCGTAAACCTGGAAAGCCCACTTCATAGGCACTGGAATCATTCCGTATATGAATTACTAAGTTGCATACAACCCAATTAGAAGGCAATTTTCAAAACGAATTCGAAGTGCATTTGCATAAATCGAAAATAATCTTCATGTGCTTCCTGAACATGAAACACAGTCGGTATCTCTGACGTCATAAATTTGAATTTAGAAAGAGGCATTTGCAGCGATAATTACTATGAAAGGAAGTGTAAGAAAGCAGCACATTTTTAATTAGAATGTACAGTACACTGAAAATATTTAAAGAATTATGAAACAGTCTCTGTTGCACAAAATGCTATGTAACATAAAGCTGAATATTGATTATGCTAATTAACCAGTTAACATCAGATGGCTGCACTGATATGTATGAGGCGCTCAGACCGTATTGGCATGATTAAACGGTAGTCCTCTATCAAAAATTACGAGGGCAGCAAAATTAACAATTATTTAAACAAGCAAAATCATCTTATTCCAATGTAAATCTGTGATATATCGGCAATGGGAGCCCGAAATCAAACGCCTACTATGCAACTGGAAGAAATGTTCCGTTCGAACAAGGACTTATTTTTGACAGTTCAATTTCTACTACTAAAAGGAAAGTGCTGTGATGTGAAACTAACTGTGAAAAAGAAAAAACTCCCAATGACATTGTGGCATAGACGTCTCTTGGCATTGCCAGAAGAACTTTTTTTGGTTTTCCTATGAAGGCAGAAGCTTGAGCCCCTACTCTGAAGGATAAAGAGGGACTGATGCGTTTGAAATACAATGTTGGCGTTTCAGACGTATATTCCCTTGCGATATTATTGAGAAATGTATCGATTCGAAAAGAATACGGTTTGTCAGCCACCTGTACCTTGTTCATTCTTTGCGTTGGGAAACCAACAAGCTAAAAAACCATATGAGCGTTGGCTACATTTAGGAGTCGGAGATGTTAACATCCCTAATGATCATACTTAATTAGACATGCTAAAGGTTTTAAAGAAGAAACTAACAGCAGACTGCTTTAGAATATAACCTTAAAATATTCAAGAAGCGAATAAATATTCCATGTTTTAAAATTTGAACTACGATTCCTCTCTTATATTGTTCGTTTTTAAAATATAGGTTTTCACAGCCATTATATACTAAATTAACACCTTTTTTGAAGCGTTGTGTTTACCAAGGATTGTTTTTATATTCATTTCACTGTTTCCACTGCCGTCTTCTTCAGGAAATATATAAGTTCGCCTCGTTTTACTCTGGGTTAATACCTGCAGATCTGTTGAGTTACGTTTGCTCCATTTTCACAGTCGAAATGTTGGCTCTTATTTCTATTTATTCGGGTAAGTTACTAAAATTCTTCTTGATTTCTATGGATTATACGTCGCATGTCATTGCTGGACGTTTATGTTGTATTGCATGATCCATGCTATTTATACAGTGTTTTTGTAACTAGTGAACCTCTTTTGTATAAAATCTTGGCCAAAGGTTTCTGTTCTATCTCAGTGACAGTTCCTCAGGTTTTCCTTTTTAAGTTTTTTCTAACTTTGGCAGAGTGTATCTTAGTGTCGTTGTTTAAGCTGCTCACTCTAGTGGCACGGTGTAAAAAATGTTAATGAGAAATTATTTTGCTGTATATGATGGGGAGTGGAGGCATGGAGGTACTAAACGGTACGTAAAACACAAAACAACCCCTCAGGGGTAAAATGTTATTATACTTGATTTATTTGAATAGTAAGCCCCATCAGGTTGTCTGATGTATGATTACTTTTAATGGTTACATTTTCCAAACACTCAGATGTTTAGCTCTGTAGCAAATTACCTCGGCTAGTTGGTCAGTCGAGACGTAAGGTGGGATCTTTCGATGATAGGTTGGAGCTAGATATAGCTCACTACATGATTGTTTTGCATTCTTTGCTTGAATTCAAGATTGTTTTCCCCAGTGTAGCTCAGTGGTTAGAGCATTGGACTGCAGTGCGGAAGTCTGGAGTTCAAATCCCAGATCGATGCCTGGCGGGCAGTCGCTTGGGGACCTGCGTTCGAAAGAACAAGGGGTAATAATGCGGTTGTCTAATGCGTGATGCTCACCACATCACCACGTGCCATAAATTTGACACCCGACAGCCGAGTGTGAGAGCGAAGATACGAAAGCTCTGACTTTCCGCCTTGCAGCCAAGCTTCTTTGGGTAGATATATGTGGCAGCGCTCGCCGCTAACTCTTATACAATTCTTAAGAGAATATATAAAAATACAGTATAATTGCCAAGTATGACAAGACATCTGCCGGATATTTCAAATATTCAATGGAGCTACATCTACATAAACAAGCTTGTCGGATTAATTTGTCGACAAGAAATTGCCTCAAGAGCTAATAATTAAATGAACAGTGGCCCTAAGGGGGCTAACGGTTCTCTATAGTTAAGTGTAGAACACTCAACTCTTAATACGCTAATAGTTTATTGTCAAGTACACCCGAATCCTTTACGCAATGCACTCCTTATCAAACCCACAATGTACCTGCAACAAACAATTCGTTTACTTTAACAGTTGGCAGAGCGGATGAGATATTGACAATATATTAATTATTTCAAAATTAAAATATTGACAATATATTATGTTCTGAAGAGCCTCGTCACAGGGCCCAAAGAAAAGTCGATAAAGATACCCCCTTTGTAGATAATGGCCAAATCAACACGGTTGCGATAGACGGTCGGAAAGGATGACAATACTTTTTGGGTTGGCGGTCACAGACAGAAATATGGTAGTCAAAAAATCCACTTTAACGTGAACCAGAGGTAACGACGACAGATGATTCTGTCATGGAACAATTACTCCGTAACTTTTAATATTGTCGGAGAAACCTTGTATATATTTGGCTTGATCGTAATTAAAGACGTAACTTAACGATATTCGGTTCCCTACATTACCTAACTGTTCATCTCAAGCCCAGTACACTGTGACTCACTCAAATATGTACACCGAGCTGAATTTTGAATAGCCTATGCTGTAGCTAGCGAATCGGGAGCATAAGCTGCGTTGGAAAACACGAAGAAAATCCCCAATGCATCGTCAGCCGTCTGGCAGGCGCTACTCAGCTGCAAGCTGAACCACGCTAACAATTTCGAGTAAACGAATGAACAGGGCCGAACTTTCTTCAAAATGCTCGATAACAAATGGGTTCACAACAAGTGCGATATAAACGCAAAATAGCATATAAGTGTGAAGAGTTTTTATGGCAGGTTGTTTGTAACACCATATTTGTATCATGCTGTACTAAGACATACAGCATGGTAAAGAGCCATTTGTTTCTATTTCATGGTGAGTTTGATGGTGCTGATGCTGATTTATGTGATTCGCGAAATCCCCTGTTTTTCTTTCAATATTTGCTCCCTATCTGTACTCCAACGATTAAAGTATTTTTTATTAGTAAAGTAATAGTTAAAAAATGGAAGTCAAGATTTTCTACAATCTGAGAAGAAATCCAATAATTACAATTCTGTCAGCTGTGTTTGAATAAAAAAATTTTTTGTTTGGTCTTCAATATACTTTCTCGTTTGCTATAATAGATTTTAATATTTTATGTGCTGGTATGGGCAATTATTGATCAGATCTCTGGTGCGTCTGCTCCCATAAATCTAAAAACACTTTGTTAATCGTAGTGGGGAATATTACTCCAACATTTCGATTCCAATAACGACTTTATAAGTGAATTGTTTGTAGCACCTGTTATTAATAAATATAGAATAATAGCTGCTACACTTGGATGGCGTCAGTTGTGATGAAGACAATTTTATGGGCGACATTTATATCCACGACGTTATTTGCTGGCGACGTTTATGTAGACGACATTTACAACATCAGTATTATTAAACACCGCTACAAAGTAGTTAATTAATTGGTTTGATGTGCCAGCTATTACATTGTTGAACTTGAAATATGACACGCCAGGATGTTCACACAGTGTGTTTAACAAAATTATGGCAGATTTGAAATATATTTTACACTTTGATCTTACAAGGTTTATAGCTTGAAATATCAGTAATGGTATTGTCTTAAACTGTATAATTAATACATGCTTTAAATGTTTTAATTCACCTCTAAATTCTAATGATCGTTTACGTACATGTTGTCAACAGTTTTTTTTTTCTTTGACATTAACATATAAACCACAGTCGACTCTCAAACTAATTTATTCAGAGAGAAGAAGGCGACCTCAGAAAAATAGTCTATTAATGTAAAATAAGCGAGCCGATGGCCGAGCAAGCAAAATGTTTGGGTCGCAGTCGGCCGGACCGGATTCGATTTCCGGTGACTACACCCGCTTACGAGTAAAAAAGGGCTCATAGGACCACAACTTTTTACGAATTTAACGATGCCACTGGACTAATATAAGGTGAAGAAGAAGAATTGAAAATAAAACGTAAACATTTTGTATATCCTGAAAAATATGTTCTATTAGCGACTCGATCTGTGTATTGGTGCTTCGATTTCGACTTGGCTTTCTAGGTCTTCAGATACTGATATAGTCGTGTTAATCCACAATATTTTTCACATAAGGAAACAGAAAAGTTTACTACAAATAGATATAAGTACAACCGAGCTCATCATATGGGCGATTGAAAGTTACTCTCAATTGTATTTTGCTCAGAATCCTTAAACACTCCTTCATTTAGAAACAGATTTTAATCGAAATATAAGTATGAAACTTTGCAGTGAATATTATTTTCAATATTGGAATGTTGCAATAATCGTCTCTATGTAATAAAGATTTTATAGCTGCCCATTTCTCATCGCTCTTCTTTTTCTTAATTTTTGTCTGCATTCATCTCACCTTGTTACGGAGGAAAACTCAACCCACGATCCGCAACATACCAAAAAGGTGGTCCAGTAGTTCAGTGGGAAGGGGTGGAGGTTGTAGCCTGGGAGGAAAGGCTCACTTACAATATTTACGTAGAACAAATTGCACTTTCAAGGAACGTGGACGAATCCCGGTAATCTGTTAGGGGTTTACCAGGAAGCTTTTCTCTCAGCTACAGGACATGTGTTCAGCTCCAAGATAAGACTTACTTTGGTTCAAATTTTGAAATGCATATTTTACTTCAGGAATCCGTGTAACTGCATTCCGCTCTACAAAATCACGACGATGAAAACTGGTGACCGTCATAAATTATCTCTGAATCTACCTGGGGCGTTCTGATGTCTCATAAAGCTACACAACTATAGGACAATTTTACCATGTGTTTACCCGGGTACGATTCTACGGAAAAAAATAATATTAATAGCCTGGCGACAAGCCAGCCAGTACTAGATTGACTATTTACGGGGATGCATTCAAAAGTTGGATTTGCCTAAAGCGGTAAATTTTTGAATATTTTAGAACATGCATTGCTTAACTAGGAACAACACATTCAAAGGGTAGTCATTTTAACATGCATTTTTTAATATATAACGTTTAGCGTACCTGACAATGCAGCCATTTAGGTAGCGTTGGATGTAAAAACTCCTTCCTGGCTGAGCGAAAATTAGGCGAACAGCGTGAGTTTTTGCTTTGCCGAATATAGAATACACATCTTTAGTTCAAGACATTGGAGTGTGGGGGGGGGGGCGGCGATGAAAAGAAAGTTTTTGCGTTAGAGTGGAGTGTGGCTATACAGGATGGTTGCGGTACGTTTGATGAAGGGGCGATGCAAGTTCTCTATCTGACCAGAGATCGAAATGAAATTCTACTGCACAACAACAAGGCGTAAACGGAATTTTATGTGGGTAGTGCCGTGGAAATGATTAAATCCGAGCACGTGCAAATTGCTTCGACAGGCATGGGAATGATCCCAAACTGGCTGCCGCATTACGTGGAACGCTCACACTCAAATGGTGCTCTGCCAAGCAACTAACTTATACTAGCTCTCTATGCTGACTGGATGTTTCTGTGCTAACTTGAGCCCACGCGAAGAACTTCAGCGGTTTACCCAGCCCATTCTTCGCAGTGAACTGAAATTGCCGTCATCGACAAACGTATTTGTTACAATTGCTTAGAGACGGATATATTGAAACTTACCTAACAACATATATTTTCTATTGATTCATCAATTTAATTGCACCACGGTGTTCATTGTTTTCATCATTTTTAACTTTTTATATGACTCCATAATGTAATTCCTTCAATTCATCTGCGTAGCAGTTTTTGTTCCATGTAAGTGATAACGTGTTTTTCTATTTTATGTTTTTAAGTAACTCTTAATTTGATATTCTATCCACTCTTCTGTTTCTACCGGATATTACCGTATTCCTGTTCTTCTTATTCATCATACGTGCCTTTGTTGTCATATTGCAATTTCTGATCTTCTCGTTCTTAGTTACATCTTTATCTTATGGAAAATTGAGTTTGGTCGTTTTATACAGGTTCTTGTCAGTTTCAGTCTACTTTATTTTCTTTCTCAGTAGGCACTTGTCGTACGGAATTGTAAGTATTTTACTCAAAGTAATAAGTTTCTTCTTCGTCGTGTAGGTCTATGATACGTTATTATTAGCTTCAAATTCTATCTGAAACTTTAAAATTCTAATTATTTCGCTTCATTTTACAATGATTCTCCAGCAGTTCAATTTAGAAATAGAACATTTCTAACATGATCGCGGAAACTCATCAATAACGCGATCGCATCCAGGTGTTAGTTACAAGATGCTAGTCTTCTTAGGCGCTGGGCCGGTGATTCCTTGCTCGTCAGGACTAAGCGAAGACAGCGGTGACTGGTCGAGCTCTTGGGCCCCAGAGCTTAGGGTAGCTCCGGCCTGAGGCTTAGGTGCTGGTCGGGAAAGGAACGAGTTAGACCTCTCTTTGGACTGGCCGGGCACCGTTCTTTTATACCTAGGGAAATCTAGGTGGGAAAAACAGAGGTTTACAAAAATTTGCGTGTTGCGGGCCCCCACCTGAAGCACCTGGAGTAATCAGGTACACCTTCTAGCGACTGAGGGGCGGACATCTGGTTTTATGTAAGCCCCAGATGTTTTCATGTCGCGACTGGACGATTCTTGTGACTGTCATAGCGCCTACAAATTGATAACGGCAATTAAAATGTTTAAAAGTAATTTGTAGGTACTCGAAATGTCACAATATAATTTTGTTAACTAGAAATAGTTTGGGCTAATAAAATATTAATATTTTCTCATTTAATATGCTCTAACGAACCGTAACTTGGAGGCAAGTTTATCAATACTAAACTGAGGGCGAAAGTTGTGTGATAAACAACAGTGCAAAAAGTTCACCAAAACATCATAAAGTAGATTATTGTCGAATATACCAGTATTCAGTGAATATCGTTTAGCTTGATGAATTGCTGTATTCCAACGAATTTTTTCGTAGTATTATAAATCTTAATATTTATATCTTTGCAGGTAAAGATATAACGTTTAAACTTTACTCGCTTAACGAACATCTGAGTGGACTTAGCGCAGAAAGAAACAGAGAACGTCGTGGTGAGCTATGGGCACGAGCTCATAACCGTAGCATGTCCGTGGATGCGGTAAACACTGGGACCACTGGCTTAGTTCGCTCAGAAGCATTTACTGCAGCACAACGCAAGCAGTCGTCTATCTCAACAGAATGTAAGACTCTTTTATTTCGAAATATATTCTTTGTACACGAGGGTTAGCTGTAAATTGTGAGATACTAGTTTTTTACAAAGCGCCATTCGGTATGTGGACATAAACTTCATTGTTGCTCAGTATATATCGTCCTTACATGAGAACTGGTCGTTCTCGTAGAGACTTTTTTCTAATTTAAGAAGGAATAACAGTCACACATAGCTAAATCAAGCGAGTAAGGTTGATATTCCACCATTTTAGTGTTGCATACTCACCTGCTTAAGGCTGCGTACATATAAGTTGGGCACCCTGTATGTCTCATCACCAACAGTTAATAACTATTTTTTCGCGTTATGAAGGTGCTGGACCGTTATTTGCCTTTGTCGTAAAAAATATTTTAACCTTCTTTTAAATTCTACATACTAGCCAAAAGCGTAAAATCGAAAACCTTACAAATAATCTTCTTCTTCTTTCTTCTTCTTCGTATTATAGGATAATATCCTGTTAATTCCATTTTGCCTCATCTTAGTTGGGGATGAATTTCTTACTAGTCTTGGGATACAGAAGTCCAGCAGTCCTTCCATAGTTTGGGTGGCCGTCCTACTGTCCGTTTTGTGTTAGGTTTTTGTGTCTTCGCACATTTGGTAGTCGTTTCTCACCCATTCTGTCAACGTGATTTCGCCAGTGGCGACGTCTTGTTTTCATTCACCTAACGACGTCTTGAGTGTTGCATCTTTCTCTGATGGTTTAATTTCTCATTCTATGCGGGAGAGTGAGTCCAGCAATAGTTCTTAACGTTCTCATTTCGGTCGATCGCATTGCCTGCTTAGATTTTGCTGTTTCGGCTCGTGTCTCCGCTGCATATGTTAATATTGGCCTAACACACGTTTTATATATTCGTACTTTACTCTCAGTGGTCATATATTTGTTCTGCCATATTATGTCGCGGAGATAGCGAGATACTGATGCAGCTTTATTTCATTGTTTTATTGTCTCTTGATTGATGTTTCTGCTGCTGAATGTTCCTACGCCTTGATATGTAAAGCTCATGATCTGTGTTATTGTTTTGTCATCTATGACCAGTTTGCACCGTATTGGTTCTTTGGAAATTACCATGGACTACGTTTTTTCTATTGATATTTTCATGTTCAGTTGTTCGGCAGTTGTTTTAAACTTAAAAAGCATGCGTTGTAAATCGTCTTCATTTTCTGCTGCAATAACTGCGTCGTTTGCGTAGGTCACTATCTTGAATCTGCTATTCCCCATTCTGTCCCCCACTCTCGCTTCTTCGGCGGATTTAATAATTTGGTCCAAAATGACATTAAAATACAAATAATCGTTTCACTTAATCCCCACTTGAAATCGTAGAAAACACGATGGTTCTTCTAAATCAATAAAATTGTTATCGAGATCGATGGCCCAGTGGTTAAGCTTTATGATTGCTGACTCAGGAGTCGATCTCCTGGTGAGGCTTTTAAATAACGAAATGTGCCGATTAAAACCTCTAAGGAATGTTATCGTTTGGAAGGAAGGTAAATATCCTATTTATCTCAAACAAATCAACAAACAGAGATGTTGTTTAAAATAAACAACATCTTACTTAGTTGTATTTTCTAGGTGACTTAGTTATAAGTATAATTATAATGCATCATTATGAAAAGCAAAATACATTTAAGTGAGAATTTTACTCACTGAACAAATTATTTGATGAAGAATCCGCAACCTTCTTCCTCTTTGAATAATTGGTAAAAGTTTAGTTCTTGGTTACTTCCATGCTCGAACATATGTATATGGTCAAAATGAGTTATTCAGAACCTCTCTATCTATCATCGCTTTATTTAATCCTAACTAGCAAAAACTCACCAAATCATCTGTTGCAACATCGAAGCACCTGTTTAAGCCAGTGGAATCCCGTATTTGAAAGACAAACTCGCCTTCAGCCATAAGTATTCATAGATGTTTCATATGAATATTTTTTTTTAGATTTTCATAAATAAGGACTGTCAAATTGGGCTATAGATGTATGCCCTCACTGGCTGCTAAAGGCTGATCATAACCGACACAATTCTTTTCGGCAAATCTCTTCATAAGGAGTTGAGTCTTACCTCTTTCAACTGATCCGTCCAAGTTCGTTTTAATTTTGAAAGTTCATCGAAACAGAACTGCATTTCTGTCGGAAGGGAGATTTCAAGGATCCATGTCATTAGTTTTCATTGCCTTGGTATTAGAACATTGTTCTTATATAGCGTTTGTATCTGTAATAACGGTTAAAACAAAATTATTAAATCTGCTTGGCGCTTTAATCTTCGAATGATCTCTAAGTTACACTTCTTTGTTTTCGTAATTCTCTTTATTTTAATTTTTTTCGCTTGCAATTTCTACAGTTTCCTTATGTATATGTAAATTTTCATGTTTATGATTAGAGTTTCAGTAATTTTCCCTTTCTCATTTTCACTATTTATGTGATCTTTAAACTTTCTGCACCATTCTCGCACACAGCCGTCGCTCTTAAACTTTATCCATCTGACAATGAAGTTTAGCTGCATTATGCTCTTCAACATATAAGCCTTCATCCAGAACAAAGCAAATTAGGGCTTACACCGCACAGTTTAAGCTTGGTGGGCGTAGTAAGCCTTAATTAATCTTCTTGTGGATTATCACTCAGCACTGAAGGGAAAATGCAACCAAAATTCATGGTCAGACGAGTACAGTTTATAGGCGACGGCTGTGTGGGAGAACGGTGCAGAAAGTTTCAAGAAAAAGCTGAAAGACAACGTAAACGTTTGACAGAGCAACCGGACGGCAACATTCTTTGAGGACAGACAAAAACTCGCACCACGGTATAAATAGTGCCTTCATCGAAACGGCGATTATGTAGAAATGTAGCGGACAGATGTACTTCTATTTTCTATACGGTAAATGTTTTATTCCTCAAAAGGATCCAACTAGATTTGAAAAAAGTGTTCTTTGTTCAGTCTACATAGTATTTTACAAATCACAAAGAGTTCTGGTAGTTCATAATCCTTTTCAGTGTTGTTACTGATTTGTTGCTTCACAATATTTTTAACATTGACATGTGTGCATCCACATTGTCTTCTAACCACCTCTAATAATTAAAGAATAGCTTTATCCTCAGAAATACTATCAAACTGTGCTAATCTGTGCTATTTTAGTCACATTTCTCCAGAACCAACGAAGTACATAACCTTTAGCAATGTTTCTTCCGACATGTTTGTTAGTTACAGAACTTTGCGAAAGCAATGTGATATTTCTTTCCAATTTCCGACGAAGTTCTTGTCGATACTCTTCCTGGTTCCTATAAAATGCCATTAACCATGTGTTTAGCATGGAGACCAACATAGACTTCGTACTTCTAAGTTAACCGGTTAGATCTTTCAACTACGTGACTTATACATGTTCATTCTTACAGTTTTCAATTTCAATCACGTATTTCGTCTCTCAGGAGCTTTTCACACTAAACTCCTAATCTGATGAATTTTTTCATAAATGTTGATGAGGAATACCCAATAAGTACTTGATACCACATTGAACTTTAGCAATCACAATTTGTTTTTCCTATTCAATGAAAGACTTTTGTATATCTCACAATTAACAGCGTGACTCTTCAAATGTAATAACTAGCTACTGGCCTAATTAAACCACTGAGAGGACCCTTCTGTATAAATGAATAAGAATTTGTGTTACCATATTTTTCAGCAATACTCTCAATGTTGTTACGTCCCAATTTTTAAGTAGCTTCGAGCGCCTGATTTTAGGCAATACTTAGTGCTCGGTTAGCCGAGTTGCCTGTAATGTCATTGTAGATTTCGGTCCTCAAGCTCTCGCATCTTGAGAGAGGTGGCGCGCAATGTAACGATTTTTGAATCGAACCTTGTTCATTTTAGTCGCTAGTGTATGATCCTTGAGATCGACCCGATTCGTCAATTTTGACGTAAGAAATTCTCTGATTGGCTAGTTGCTAGAGGCCATGTTAACGTTTATCGATTTTTGGCAAACAATTGAATCGACTTGGTTTGGCGTCCATTATGGGATGTAATTGTACCCGCTTCGTCTTGTGCTAATTGTTGAGTTTTTGGCCGATGTTCGCCCATTCCTGGGAAATGTAGTTTGTGCAGAAGTCCTCAGGGACCATAGCGCTAGATGCTTGTGTGCGAAATTCTGTTTAATCCTTGGTATGTAATCTTGTTCATTTTAAGTGCAAATTTCTAATTTGGACGTTCCTACACAGGGGACTTCTTCTACTTCGACTTCTATTTGTTTTCTGCTGGACCAGATTTTAGCAGCGACCTCGCTGAAACCTGCTTGATGTTGTCTCGAATTTGTGCAATGTTTTCTTGGTGAGGTTAAAACCACGTGTTTGTCCCACCGTGCGGATCTCTGGGGCCCAGGCTGAGCAATTCACCTGCAGGACTCCACCGATTGGAGCCTTCCACCCAAAGGGACTCCATTTAATTCTCCGCTGGAGGTTTGAAGAACCATCGAACCAGGTGTTGTACGATTTCTTGTCAATTGTATTTCTGTTCATTAATTGCGTCGTTGCTGCCATGAATTGAAATGCAGCTATTATGCTTTGTCAACGTAGAAAATATTTATGGGTTTTATTTGGGGAAATGCTCACGAGGACAATGTCCCGTCATTTTCATTAATTTAAATTAATTAAACTGCGATCAGTGCCACTTCGTTTCCTTTGCAACTCGTTGCGGTTGCATTTCATTTGCTTTGTTTTAGTTGTAACCTAATAAAACATTCAGTTATGTTGTAAATTTAGCTTAAGACAGATTAGCTTTCATAGATTACGGGCTAGCTGTATTTGTATGTAATTTATTAACTTTATTGCAGAGGTTAATTTGTTAACTTGTCATTATTGAGGGTAGATTGTGGCTAAAGAGCCGTTCACGGTAGCCTTATAATTTGTATTTGAGCTTTGTCAGGAGCATAATTCAAGCCATTGCTCTAAGTGGTCATTATGATAACATGATGTGTTTGACATAGAAACCGCAGCGCCTGTATGATCATACAACCGTAACAGCGGGCTTCAACCCTTAGAAATCTTGACGTAACCCTAAAACCATAAGCTAACATTCGGGGTTTTAGTTAGCCTTTTTGCTTGCATAGCTCTAGTTTCGGCGTACCCTGCCTCACAGGATGCGTCCGAATTGTTGTGCCTTTGTTGCCACTTTGGCAGCAATTTATTTTCAATAGTTGCGTTTGACTACAATTGAAGTTGATAAGTAAATTCTAAATAGGGCTTTAAATTTCATTTGTCTTTGGTTTACAAATCTGATCTTAAACCTCATGTATATTGTGTCGAACGTATTGAACCCATTGTTGGTATTATATGTGTAAATATGTACCCTGTCTTTTGATTGCTACTGCGTCGAATCTCTGGTTTCTTTAATAAGCACTTTAGGTTCGCCGTTACACGTTCCAACGGGGAGTATTAATACGAGCTGCAACGGCGTGGCGCCCTAGGATCCTGGAATCACAGGTAATTCGTACTTTCGAACCCTCCCTATCTGCGGCTGAGCGGTCGCGAGCGTAAACTCCCTAGCTACCCCTATTTGGTGGCAGAGGTTCTGGAGCAGTAGTAGCGCAGAGGGGCATTTTGTTGTAACGCATTGTTGGCCGTTATTTGTTGTGTCGTATAGTAGTTTAAGGGGGTAACAATTGACGCCCAACGCAGGGGCTTGTTTTTGCAAAGGTGCCTTGGTACCTTGTTGTTGGCACAGAATTTAGTTCGAAGTTTTGTTCATCGATTTTGAATTATCCGAAGCAGGATAGTTGGTTCGGATAACTGGACGTTTGTTCGTGGGGTTTCGTGGTATTGGATTTTCGTTTTGAACCATTGGTTATTTTGTAATTTGAATTTTTGTATTAGAACCAATTGGTTGCTCGTGAATCGGACTGCACCCTAAGTTTGCGAACTCGTCCTTTGATATTTGATATTTGAATTTGATGATAGAAGTATGGAGGATTGAGGATTTTTGATATTTGAGGTATGGAAGTTTGAGTTTTGACATTTTAATATTGATAATTGAACACTAACTAGTAGTGCTTTGAATATTTAGCCTTGTGTGATATTTCTTACATTGTGGGTTGTACTAGTACGATTAACATGGCGCGTTTACGAGGGGTATGGAAGAATGAGGTAGGTCGTCTTTATGAAGATGAACTCAAATATGAATTGACTAGTTTTGGGTTGCCTAGCGGTACGGTAGATGTTATGCGACAATCGTTGCGCAACTTATTGAAGAATAAGGCCGATAGAACTCTTTCGGTTCCTGAGTATACAGTCGATTTCGCGACGGATAGAGTAGCGATTGAACGTGGTCTGGTGGAATTGGAATCCGCTATTGCAAATTTTTCGGGGGACACTTCTTCTACGACGTTTCGACGTATGTCGGCTCTGATGATGCATTTGTTACGGCGCTTGGATCGCGTTACGCCTGATGCTGACGCGGAAACGGTTGAGTTGAATGCACTTAAGTTGAGAGCGTGCACGGTTAAGGCAGAAATTGAGAGAGCTATTAAGAAGGGTGCTCGTCGACCCTCGATGGCTGCGTTGTTGGTACCTTCGACTAGTACGCCTATTCGACAATCGGTCGACGCTAATGCGGTTAGTACTTCTGAGTCGTCCGATGATGACACCGATGATCAATCATTTTCTCGTCCTTCGATTAAGTATGTACCTGTCTCTCGCTGGAATCTGACTTTTGATGGACGTTCGACTTCTTCGGTAAATTCCTTCTTGGAGCGTGTTGAGGAGATGCGCGTGGCTCGCAACGTTTCGACCTCGCAACTGTTTGCATCTGCAATCGATTTGTTTAGGGGTGATGCGTTATGTTGGTATCGGTCGGTCCGTGAAGATGTTCACGATTGGGATAGCTTAGTGGCTCGTTTGAGACGTATGTTCCTGCCTGCCGATTATGATAAGAAGTTACTTCGGGAAATTGAGGAACGTTTGCAGGGTAGTGGGGAAAGGCCGATGTTGTATGTAGCTGCTATGCGGAACTTGTTTCACCGTTTGAGTGTAGTACCCCCAATGGCTGAACAGCTGACAACAATCGTAAATAATCTACGACCTTCGTATTCTCGACATTTACTTTTCGCACCCCCAAATTCATTTGAAGAATTGAATTCAACTTTGGAACGTCTCGAACAGGCTGAAACTCGCGATAGACGTTTCGACCCTCGACCTCGTGCGGAACCTATGTTAGAACCGGACTTAGCTTGGAGGGCATCTACTCCTATTAGAAAGGAACAAGTTTATGAGGTTCATCCTGTATCGTCTAATGCACCTCAGTTTAATTGTTGGAATTGTTCGAAATCGGGCCATTCTTATAGAAATTGTCCTTTGCCTCTTCGGAAGAAGTGTTTTAGGTGTCATAGGCCAGATGTGACCTCTCGTACTTGCCCTAGTTGTTCTCGTTCTTCAACGTCGAACAAACCGACGTCATCGTCAAGTAAATCGCCTCCAAAAAACTAGTTGCAGAGAGGTTACCTGGTCGAACAATCTCTCAAGTCTCTTCGTCTTCGACCAATTCGACTCGTGGAAACCCTTATAAAGTTATTTTGGATTATATTATAGCACATAGTGAAACTGACCAGAGACCTTATTTGGAAGTGTCTGTGTTTGGTGTCCCTATTCTAGGATTGTTGGATTCGGGCGCGTCGTCCACTATCGCTGGACAGCGTGGCTATCAAACTTTGATTAATTTAGGCCTTAAATTGGACAGGAATTTCGTCCAAAAGTGTCATGTCGCTAACGGGAAATCGTGTGAATGTATAGGAAGTATTGCAACTCCTTTTTGTTTAATGGGAAAGTTGAGTGTTATCACAGTGTTGATTGTTCCTGATATTTCAGCAGAACTTATATTAGGTACCGATTTTTGGATTGCCATGGGAATTGTTCCTGATCTCAAGCGTAACGTTTGGCATTTTTCTTCGAATTCTGAATTGCCTGTTGTGTCTGCTATTCAAGATGAATTTTGTTTGACCTCGGCACAACATAGTGAGTTAAAAGCGTTATTGGATGAGAAATTCGTTCCGTTAAGTGAAGGTTTGGGAAGTACCACCGTGACTGAACATGATATTGTAGCTGATTCGCCTCCCATCAAGCAACGTTATTACCCGGTCTCGCCTTATAAACAACGTATTATAGATGAAGAACTGCGTAAGATGTTAGAGGATGATATCGTAGAGCCTTCTAAGAGCGCTTGGAGTTCACCCATCTTGTTGGTGCCCAAAAAGGATGGAACTCATCGTTTTTGCGTGGACTATCGTAAGTTGAATGCTGTGACTCGTAAGGACTCTTATCCCCTTCCCTTCATAGAAACGATTTTGAATCGCCTTCGAGACGCGAAGTTTCTTAGTTCGCTAGATATTAAGTCGGCATATTGGCAAGTTCCTATGAGTGAGCGTTCTAGGGAATTTACAGCTTTTACAGTCCCGGGGAGAGGTTTGTTCCAGTTCAAACGGATGCCCTATGGATTAACTAATGCGCCTGCGACTTGGCAGAGGCTGATTGATCGAGCCCTTGGTGCAGATTTAGAACCGCATGTTTTGGTCTATTTGGACGATATCGTTATTGTCAGTTCCGACTTCGAAACTCATCTTCGTATTTTAGGTGAAGTCTTTGATCGCCTTCGTGCTACGGGGTTAACCGTTAGTAAGGCTAAATGTCAATTTTGTCGTTCGGAGTTACGCTATTTAGGTTATGTCGTGGATCGAGATGGATTGCGCGTGGATCCGAGTAAAGTTGATGCGATCGTGAATATTCCTGTGCCTACGTCAGTAACTGAAGTGAGGTCCTTTTTAGGTATGGCGTCGTGGTACAGACGCTTTGTACCAAACTTTTCGACGGTTGTAGAACCACTCACTCGCCTGACGAAGAAACGTGTTCCATTCGTGTGGACGGCGGAATGCGATGTTGCTTTTCGTTCGATCAAAGAACATTTGATTTCAGCACCTATTCTAAGTTGTCCAGATTTTTCCCGACCCTTTGTAGTTCAAACTGATGCTTCGGCGTATGGACTCGGAGCTGTCTTGACTCAGAATCTTGATGGAGAAGAAAAAGTTATTTGCTTCTTATCTAGGTCACTCACTCGTCCTGAGCGTAAATATACCACCACCGAGCGGGAATGCTTAGCAGTTATTTGGGCCGTGGAAAGGTTGCGTCAGTATTTGGAAGGTGTACACTTCACCATTGTTACGGATCATTTTTCGCTCCTGTGGTTGAATCGATTGAAAGACCCTTGTGGTAGACTTGGTAGATGGGCTTTAAGATTGCAGCCCTTTGATTTTGATATTGTTCATAGGAAAGGGAAAGAGCATGTCGTTCCCGATTTTTTGTCTCGTTCTGTTCCAGTAGTTGATCTTGTTGATACCCCTCATGAGTTTCATGACACCACCGATCCTTGGTATTTAGGTATGCTTCACAATGTTGCTGAGAACCCTCAAAAGTATCCTCGTTGGCGAATTGAAAACAACCTTTTGTTTAAGTATGGCCGTTGCCCAGTGCCAGAACTTGCGACGGAACAAGATTATTGGAAGGCTGTCGTGCCGAAGGATAAACGATCCGAACTTCTTCGTCAACATCATGATGACGTTCGAGCTGGACATTTAGGTGGGTATAAAGTGTATTGGAAGTTGCACAATCGCTATATTTGGCCTGGAATGAAGAGTGATGTATTTCGTTATGTCAAGAGTTGTCGTATTTGTGCCGAGCAGAAACCCGAGCAGAAAGCTCCAGCTGGCTTAATGGGATCTCGACCCGACGTCACTCGACCCTGGCAGATGATTAGTCTGGACTTCGTTGGACCCTTGCCTCGTTCGACTCGCGGTTATGCGCACATTCTTGTCGTTTCAGACTACTTCAGCAAATATGTCTCTTTATTTCCAGTTAGATCCGCTACGGCTAAATCGCTTACTCGACATGTTGAGGAGGATATCTTTCTCGTTTTTGGTGTTCCTCAATCCATAATTTGTGACAATGGTGTGCAAATGAAAAGTAGAGAATTTCGGGCTATGTGTGCCAAATACCATGTGAATGTTTGTTATACTCCACTGTATTATCCTCGTGCCGATCCTGTTGAGAGGGTCAATCGTGTTGTCAAAACCATGTTGGCATCGTACGTAAAGGAAAACCAACGTAAATGGGACTTGCATCTTTCTGCAGTTGGCTGTGCTATTCGAACAGCTAAGCATGAGACCACGGGATATAGCCCGTATTTTGTTAATTTTGGTAGAAATTATATAAGTACCGGCGACGAACATCGTCAGCCTAGAGATATCACTGACCCAGCAGAACAGCCTGTTGATGCTGATCAACGTCGGCAAGGCTTTCGTCGGATGTTCGAACGAGTTCGAACTCGACTGCAGCAAGCCCATGAGCGTGGTAAGCGCACTTACGATCTGCGGCGTCGTCCCGTCGACTATCATATAGGCCAATTGGTTTGGCGCAGGAATAAGGTTTTGTCGAGTGCCGTGGACTATATTAATGCTAAGCTCGCTCCCAGATTTGTAGGTCCTTTTAAGATTCGTCGTAAGGTTGGTTATTGTTCCTATGAACTGGAAGACGATTTTGGCAATCGAAAAGGTGTTTGGCATGTGCAGGATTTGAAGCCTTCACATTTGGACGTGGACTTGTAATGTTGACAATCGTTGATTCGGGGTGCCACCTCCATCCCTGGGCAGACCTAGTTCAGTGCCGTAGTAAGCCCTAAAGCAATTTTCCTTTCGGCAGTTCTCCCTTCTTTCCTCTTGCTTTATCTTGGTTCGCAGTGGTCTTGTGTCGTCTCTTTAACTTCCTCTCGGCTTTGATTCTTATCTTTCTCTTCATTATTTCATTTTGTCAAGTAGGTTACTTGTATATAGTAATTCTAAGGTGGGGCGGGTGGATTTTACTGGGGCGGGTAACTTATAAGTTAGGTTAGTTGTCTTCTTGGTTTTTTTTGCGACCAGTGTCGCTGGCGTCGAGGTAGTTTTCTTGGTTGGATGGGTAATTGTGGTTTCGGTTGGTAGATTCGACAACTGTCCTCATCGGCGCTTTTTGTCATCGTAGCGACGAGGTGGTTGATCCCTGTCTTATCGGCGAACTGACTGGATTCCAGCGGTGCTGTCGTTGGAATGATTGAGAAGGCTTTTTCATTTGTTCTTTTGTGAACGTTCTTGTAGATAGTAATTCTAAGGTGGGGCGGGTGGATTTTACTGGGGCGGGTAACTTGTAATCTAGGTTAGGCGTCGTCTTGGCCGTTTTCGCGACTGGTGTTGTTGGTGTTGAGTTGGCTTTGCTGTTAGGATGGGTACTTTTGTGTTAGAGTAGTAGTGAGCGTTGACAACTTTCCTCATCGGCGCTTTTGTCATCGTAGCGACGAGGTAGTTGATCCCTATCCTATTGGTGGACCAGCTGGATTTCAGCAGCGCTGTCGTTGGAGCGATCAAGGAGGCTTTTTCTTTTCTTTGTATTATTGTGTAGGTACCGTGTGTAAATACACTCTATTATTCGGCTGCTTGGCTTCTCAGCGCGTCTGAGTGTGTTTTGGTTTGACAACGCTTAGGGGGTTCTATGTGACTGTGAGAGTCGCTTCTGTTTCAGGATCCTACCGCCTTCGCGGGCCGACGGGATCAGTGTAGTCGTGTTGGGCTGTATATCGTTCGCAGTCAGCAGCGCATTGGTCTATACACTTGTGTGGATTTATGGCTGTCTACGAAAAACACCAGTATTTCGAGTTGTGGAGTCATTGCCAGTCTTGTCTGTTTAGTTTTCTAAGTTGTTCATATTTGGGGTGTTACAGTTACACCTTTGTTCTTGTTGGATCGAGTCATGACGATGTAAGGTTTTGGGACCGCGTGTTGTAGTTGGGTTGTCGATGGATCTGCTTGTGGATACCGTAATTCATACGGGATGTAGACTCTCAACTAATTGGATTATGGGATTTCTCCTTGTTGTAGAGAATTCCATTGCGCCGTTGTGCGGATTAAATAGCACAGTGTTCCATAATTCACTGACTCATTTTGCCTCGTTAGTTTGGTGATAGGCATCCTTCTGGTGTACTCTGATCCCGAGTATGGTTCTGTATATATTAGTGGGAGTATTCCTTTTCTTTTTTTATTACATTTAAGTTGTAAGGTGTAAAATTGTGGGAATTTTCCACCTTATCGAAGTAGAAGGGGAGTTGTTACGTCCCAATTTTTAAGTAGCTTCGAGCGCCTGATTTTAGGCAATACTTAGTGCTCGGTTAGCCGAGTTGCCTGTAATGTCATTGTAGATTTCGGTCCTCAAGCTCTCGCATCTTGAGAGAGGTGGCGCGCAATGTAACGATTTTTGAATCGAACCTTGTTCATTTTAGTCGCTAGTGTATGATCCTTGAGATCGACCCGATTCGTCAATTTTGACGTAAGAAATTCTCTGATTGGCTAGTTGCTAGAGGCCATGTTAACGTTTATCGATTTTTGGCAAACAATTGAATCGACTTGGTTTGGCGTCCATTATGGGATGTAATTGTACCCGCTTCGTCTTGTGCTAATTGTTGAGTTTTTGGCCGATGTTCGCCCATTCCTGGGAAATGTAGTTTGTGCAGAAGTCCTCAGGGACCATAGCGCTAGATGCTTGTGTGCGAAATTCTGTTTAATCCTTGGTATGTAATCTTGTTCATTTTAAGTGCAAATTTCTAATTTGGACGTTCCTACACAGGGGACTTCTTCTACTTCGACTTCTATTTGTTTTCTGCTGGACCAGATTTTAGCAGCGACCTCGCTGAAACCTGCTTGATGTTGTCTCGAATTTGTGCAATGTTTTCTTGGTGAGGTCAAAACCACGTGTTTGTCCCACCGTGCGGATCTCTGGGGCCCAGGCTGAGCAATTCACCTGCAGGACTCCACCGATTGGAGCCTTCCACCCAAAGGGACTCCATTTAATTCTCCGCTGGAGGTTTGAAGAACCATCGAACCAGGTGTTGTACGATTTCTTGTCAATTGTATTTCTGTTCATTAATTGCGTCGTTGCTGCCATGAATTGAAATGCAGCTATTATGCTTTGTCAACGTAGAAAATATTTATGGGTTTTATTTGGGGAAATGCTCACGAGGACAATGTCCCGTCATTTTCATTAATTTAAATTAATTAAACTGCGATCAGTGCCACTTCGTTTTCTTTGCAACTCGTTGCGGTTGCATTTCATTTGCTTTGTTTTAGTTGTAACCTAATAAAACATTCAGTTATGTTGTAAATTTAGCTTAAGACAGATTAGCTTTCATAGATTACGGGCTAGCTGTATTTGTATGTAATTTATTAACTTTATTGCAGAGGTTAATTTGTTAACTTGTCATTATTGAGGGTAGATTGTGGCTAAAGAGCCGTTCACGGTAGCCTTATAATTTGTATTTGAGCTTTGTCAGGAGCATAATTCAAGCCATTGCTCTAAGTGGTCATTATGATAACATGATGTGTTTGACATAGAAACCGCAGCGCCTGTATGATCATACAACCGTAACAGCGGGCTTCAACCCTTAGAAATCTTGACGTAACCCTAAAACCATAAGCTAACATTCGGGGTTTTAGTTAGCCTTTTTGCTTGCATAGCTCTAGTTTCGGCGTACCCTGCCTCACAGGATGCGGCCGAATTGTTGTGCCTTTGTTGCCACTTTGGCAGCAATTTATTTTCAATAGTTGCGTTTGACTATAATTGAAGTTAATAAGTAAATTCTAAATAGGGCTTTAAATTTCATTTGTCTTTGGTTTACAAATCTGATCTTAAACCTCATGTATATTGTGTGGAATGTATTGAACCCATTGTTGGTATTATATGTGTAAATATGTACCCTGTCTTTTGATTGCTACTGCGTCGAATCTCTGGTTTCTTTAATAAGCACTTTAGGTTCGCCGTTACACGTTCCAACGGGGAGTATTAATACGAGCTGCAACGGCGTGGCGCCCTAGGATCCTGGAATCACAGGTAATTCGTACTTTCGAACCCTCCCTATCTGCGGCTGAGCGGTCGCGAGCGTAAACTCCCTAGCTACCCCTATTTGGTGGCAGAGGTTCTGGAGCAGTAGTAGCGCAGAGGGGCATTTTGTTGTAACGCATTGTTGGCCGTTATTTGTT
>CALNHX010003545.1:0-57500 GCA_940337035.1 Agriotes lineatus | reverse complement strand
TATAATCTTAAAAGAAAAACTAAATACGATTATGACGCGGATGATGACGATGATGAATATATCAATATATCAAATCCTCCAACTAAATACGATTATGACGCGGATGATGACGATGATGAATATATCAATATATCAAATCCTCCAATTAAATACGATTATGACGCGGATGATGACGATGATGAATATATCAATATATCAAATCCTCCAAAACTAGAATTATTTACACCAAAACCGGCTGATGAAGTATTGTGTGAATCCACCGAAGATGAACCTAATACAACTATAGCAAACAAATTTCAGCCGCAAGCTATAAGTTCTTTCTTAGAACAGTATGACGAACTTCCTAGGAAATATGTAAGCACTTATCTTATAGAAAGACCAAATCTAGAGAGGTATGGAATTAGATATGATTTTGATAAAAACCAATTTTATTTTGGTGGAGATGAGTTAGATATAAAGGGATCAGATATAATTGTTAAAAATGTGCACTATGAAGGTACGCCTGGTTTGTACGAATTACTATTTAAAAACGATCCTCAAATAACTCCAACGCTGACAGATAGAGCAAATTATATTGATATCATAAACAGAACAAATGCAGCGCATAGAAATTTTGATAAAAATGATCAGAAGGTAGGTTTCAACCAAGCGAAATACAAGAAATTTATAAAATCTAACCTGTCATCATCACCCACGCCATCATCGATATCGTTAAGGACTAGAAAGCTTACTGGTAAAGGCATGCAGCAAATGTATAAACAAGTTAGCAATAAACTGTTGGATTATGTTTACTGGGATGATCCGAACGAATTAGTTGATCGATTAAAGTTACTGTATGCCTCTCAAGCATCTGGCCATACAAATCATATAAATGAAATTGTTAGTATAATAGAAGAGTTAAAAGAGGCAGGAATAATTGAATAAATCCAGTTCGGAAACAGCACGAAGAGATCCTCCAGACAGAGATGACAACAACACCTCTACCACAATAATTAACTAGTGTATAACATATATTTGTAATAATTTTATACATGTACATTAGACAAATAAAATACAATTATATTTACAATTGTCGTTTTATTACACCGTCGTGCCCATAAAACCGTTACAGGAACAGCTGTTTACCTGTCTAGCTGTCTGTCTGCCTACCTGTCTGTCTGCCTGTCTGTCTGTCTGTCTGTCTGTCTGTCTGTCTGTCCACCTGCCTGTCTGCCTGTCTGTCTGTCCACCTGCCTGTCTGCCTGTCTGTCTGTTTGTCCGCCTGCCTGTCGGTCTGCCTGTCTGTCTGCCTGCCTGTTGGTCTGCCTGTCTGTCTGTCTACCAAATTTATAGACACTGATAATGGAGGTCATTAACTACATCTGGTGTAAATTTCTCAGACAAAGACCCCATACATTTTAGCAACCTTGTACACTCCCAGATTTTCCCGCCAAAACCTAGACAGAATTCACCGTCAAAACCTACGCAGAATTTGAATTTACCGCCAAAACCTACGCAGAATTTGAATTTCCCGCGAAACCTGTGCAGAATTTGAATTTACCGCCAAACCCTCGCGCAGACCCCCGCGCAGACCTGCTCAGAAACCCCAGACATCCGGTTCATTTTTAGCAACCTTGCACATTCCCAGACGCTCACATCCACAAGTCTTGACAGGTCTGTGGCGACACACAAATATAGCCTCTATTAACACCTGCAACAAAGGAGATGATAGGATAACTTATAAAACTGAAAGATGCTGGGTGGCTACAAAAATATGATCAACAGACGACTATTTCATCGCTCCGTTTTGTATTATAAAATTCTGCTATTTAAAACTACCAGTTTAGGATTGGCTTGCGGATGTCTTATATTGCAAAAACCAACTTTTATGCCTTGCTGTATTATTTACTTGATTCAAGAATCTGGCCTGTAGGAGCTTTAGTTTTTTCGTGGAAACTTGGCACAGTCAACCTAACGACTTAAATATTTTTACGTTAAGACCCAAATTTTAGATTCGATTAGAAATTCAAGAAAATGTTTCCATTAAACAGGTATCTGGACCTGATTTCTGAGCAATAAGTTTTTTATGCGATAAAAATGAACTGTCCCTCGACGTTGGATATCGTGTATAGCATCCTTATTAATTAGAGTATTGTTGTGGCCTAATAGCTTTTATTTGGTTTTATTTAGTTCTTATTTTCAGGGCTTTATTTTAAAAAAATTTGATATCTTACCTTTTGTCTGCAGTCTCTAATTGTAATAATCTTGAGTATTCGTCGTGTAGATTTTTCAAATGTATTATCTGCTAATATTTTCTTTAAGTATTTTATCACCCCTCTTAAATATCTCTCTACCGGATTGGCTTGCTTATACAACAAAAACCAACTTTTATGGTTTGCTGTATTGTATTTATAAACCTCGCGTTTTTAAAATAAGTTGTATTATCTGCTAATATATTCTTTAGTTTTCCAAATTCTATAAAATATTCATTTACATAACGTTCTTAAAACCAAGGGCGCTAACACAAGATGTAAATAAACCATAACATTCTTAAAGCCAAGATGCCAACACAGGAACAAAGAAGGTGTCTGTTTTGCGATATGCGGAAGTTGCCGAATCGGATAAACTGAAAAATGCTGAGTGGTAAACACGGTTCTTTTATCGCTCCTGTTTTGTATTATAAAATTCAGCTGTCTAAGACCCACCGTACTTATGTGTGTGTTAGCTTCCTACCAGAGTTTACTGCTGGAATGTGTATAAGATTGGCTAAAACTACATCAAACCTGCTAACTGAAGGGTATTTTTTACTAATATATATTGCTGTTCGATATTTGACAAGGCCCGGTTTGGCAGCTGCATTACAAGTTTTCTGTCTGTCTGTTAGCAGTGCTTTTGAACCTATCGAATCTAAAATTTGGTAAAAGAAAACAATATGCAATTAAATGGTACTGTTGCTAATATCCAAAATTTTTAACTCCGAACTGTAACCTGTAAATCTCTACAGCATAATAATATTTCTTTAGGAACTTGCTTCCTGCTAAAGTGAGGGATGCTGTACATAAATCCAAGCGAAATAAATAACTATCGGCTCGAGACTGTGTATTTAATAAAGTACAGGAAAAACACGTAATATTTACTTTGCTTACAAACAATGTCTCTAACACTCCAACACTTTGTTAAATACTGTCTACCGCTTAAACAGTCCTCCAGCTGGGATCGAACACATTACCTATCTACTAAAAGATGCTTCCAATCGGCCTATTCAAGTTAAATATCCAGACATACATCTCGTCGAACGCGTAATAAAACAAAAACCTAACAAGATATTTAAAATGGTTTGGATTTTTATATTGCATCTTTTTATCTGGAAATAATTCGATATATACTATTAGAATACAATTAATTCGGTTTATTTTTTACCAGCTTTGCACATTTTAATCTCCTGACAACAATGGCTTCATTGTTCTCGAATTTCGTGCTGATTTTAAAACAATGGATGCCATTGTTCAACAACATCCTGCAAGAATAGACATGTCTGTCAGACGATGAGTCACATCCGGTCGAGCCTGAGAAAATTTTGATAAGCGTAACAATAGCTTCTGATTTACTGATAACATCCTGCAAGAATAGACATGTCTGCGTACTCAGACGATGACTCACATCCGGTCGAGCCTGAGAAAATTTTGATAAGCGTAACAATAGCTTCTGATTTACTGATAACATCCTGCAAGAATAGACATGTCTGCATCCCAGACGCTCTTAGCCAAGTTTCAAACCAGAGGCCAATGACCGAGGCCCGTAACCTTGACCCCGGCCGTGACCTTCGACTAGACTTAGCCAAGTTTCAAACCAGAGGCCGCCATGTGACACTTAGCCAAGTTTCAAACCACCGGAAGTGTCCCAGAACCCGCCTAGCTACACTACTATTGCTGCTATTCAAGCAGGTAGTGAAGTGACTAACAACAATGGAAGCTAATTCGTTTAATGCAGACATTAAACAAAGTTATTGGGAAAAGTAAAGGGATTTCTAGGAAAGTTAAAAACACTAAGTTAATGCGCCGTAAAGAACTGAGAGTCGGAGTACCATTAAAACCAGATAAAATAAAAAGCATAACAAGTATACTGACGTCTCATTATGGTTCCGAATGGGATCAAGAAGAATCACCGTGTTATTTTACAACACTGTTTGAAGAGAATAACAGTAATAACTAGAGTTTAGATGTTACACAAGCAGGAACAAGTCAAGAGGAAGTTGAAAAAGCTGACGCAAATTTGAATTTTTGATTTATTAACATTTGTAATTATTAATTTTGTTTATCTTTAGAATTAGCAACGGTATAATGAATTCCTTTATAATTCAATTTTTTTTCTAGAAACTAGTGCAATAAAGTGTATTAAACAATTAAAAGGTTACTACTTCAGAGCAAAATGCGACATGTCCAAAATTGTTTTTGGTTTTTCTCAAAAACTATAGATTATACATTTTCCAAATTTCGCACGAGCTATCCTAAACACGTTTACAAGTAGCGTAAAAAAAGTGAAGCGTTGTCTCACAAATTTAGAATTATTATAGTTTTTCGTGTTTTTCTCAAAATTCGTTCATTTGGACATCTTGCACTTTGCATCTATACGCCTCCTATCAGATATACTGAGTTATTTATGCTTAGTTAGAAAATGGCGTTGTTCGAAATTGTCAAAATCCAAAAAGTGCTATTTTTCGGAAATTAAGTAAGATTTCAATGAGATTTTTTAGCGTGTGTTAGTTTGAGCTAACTTTAACTTTCACAAAAATCAATTTTTAATGAGATTTTTTTATCCAGTGTTCTAAACATTTATTTTTTCTTCAAAATTTCGAGACTTAATATTGTATTTAGATAGAAAAGCCCATTTTAAACAAATTTTCTTTACTTTTTG
The DNA here is from genome assembly GCA_940337035.1 of Agriotes lineatus. Lineage (NCBI taxonomy): Eukaryota > Metazoa > Arthropoda > Insecta > Coleoptera > Elateridae > Agriotes > Agriotes lineatus. Next base: position 52,607 of record CALNHX010003545.1, on the reverse strand, counting down.
GTATTCTTGGCTAGTAAACGCATTTTTGCAATTATTTTTCAAAAATCTAAAATTTGACAGATAACGGAAGTCACGTGACAACTTTTGTGTGGTCCATTTGTAATGTTTTTCAACAACCTCCGATCGCCTGGGTCTTGATTTTCCAAAAAACTCTAAATAAAAAATTTTCCCATTTGATGCCAATTGTTTGGCGATTACTGTGTATACTGCAAGTTTTAATCTAATAAAACGGAGTGATAATTAACCGTCATTGAATCCAAAGTGGCGAACTTTATTTTTTTTTTTATTAAAAAAACCAAACACGATCTTGTTGGGTATCAAATTAAAGGCAATCGATTATACAAAACAAATAGCAAAATGTTTAAGTGCAATAAAAAATAGTTAAGGTAGTGGTGGTATTTATGGGCCAGTGTGCTTAAATTTCTTCAACATTTCTGGAAGCATTCTACCTACTGTCCTATTCCCTTCCAAAGGGTGCTAAATCAACTAGTTTACATATGACTGTTGATGTTCCGTCATCAAATAAGACAAATTGTCTAACAGAAGCGGTAACGTAAGATATAATATGGTTACTAAGCGGAATGGCTAATTTAAGTCAGACTTATATATCCATTCAAAAAATGCTATTAACTATGTGTCCACGATTCCGTGGTATGTGATAGCAAACACAAAACACATATATCTGTTTTGTCATGATTTTCTACATCACCAACTAAAACTATTGTTCAGTACTTTGTACTGCCGTTGGAAAAAGTTACTTAAAATATCAGGAATTCTGGAAAAGTTCTTATATTTGCCGGTTTGCTGTTGTTTTTCCAACTGCTTCAATACAGAGTACTGAATAAAAGTTTCAGTTGGTGTGAAACAATAAAGAAGCCAACCTGCGATCGATTACTAATAATAATCAATGGTAGTATAATCGCAGATCAACCCCCTTATCATTTATACACCACGGTAGCTCTAAAATGTTCTTACTCACCGCAATGACATAGCTAGCTTCAAATTCAGTGGCCTTGGGTCGCAGATTTCTATCATCAGCTGAACTGCTGCAAGCTCTTTTAATAATAGTAAAAAACACAGGGCGCCAGAAATCACAGATTTCGAGAAATAAATAAAATTACAGCAACAATTAGGTTTATTTAATTAATAATTAATAGTTGCTCGCAACATCGTAATTAGGTCTGTAAATTGTTTATCACAAGGTTTAAATACAGTATATAATACGGTATATTACTAATGCTGAAAATGCAGCAAGCACAAAAAATATGCGAACCTCGTTTGGGCTCTTGGATTGAATGTGATCACAACTCAATAAAGGAGTAAGGTTACCACTGTCATATGTTTTAACCGTTATCTCGGTAATGATAGTAAAATGGCGGGAGGGCACTTTTTACAAAATTCTTAATACGTATTCATTTAGCAAAACTCAAAATTTGTGAGTTTTAAATTTGGAAACAATTAATACATTATGTTTTAAATTTGTAACGCATAGATTTATGAATAATTAATACATTACGTTTTAAAGTTGTATAGCGTAGTTTAAATTTGCAAATTGTAAATCTGAAGCGTCGTTACAATCGATTCAGCCAACAATTGATAGGCGGACGTAGTTATCAACAAAAGTTGAAACAAGACTAACCTGGGTGGTGATAAAAAACGTTGCCGGCAGGCACTAAATTGGTCCAGGATTAGCTTAGCGTAAGCCGACAGCAACTTCGAACTCGTGGCCGAACTTGATAATGGAATAGACGCTCCTTGTACCACTTGGCAAGCTCAAGATAACATTCCAGAAAGGAGTTGCGGGTCCAAGTTATTGATTAGGGTGTTAATTAGGAAACCCAAATAAAGAGTCGTCTAAAAACGGCATCTAATAATGGCGTTTAAAAGTGACGTTGAAGAATATCGTCAAAGAGCTAATAAAAAAACGTGAAATTACTAAAATGTATATCAAACAAGTAGCGTAGACATACCTGATTTTAGTCATCAGCTCACAAACAAAGTTAATTAAAAATTGGTCGGTAGCACGCGGGAAAGCCTTCGTAGAAGCAAGTTACTTCAACCGAATGCAAAAATCAAATGCCCGCAGAACAACGGAATAGCTGCTCGCTGGCGCAAAGCGATAACAAGTGAATTTCGGAAAAACCAAATCCAGCACTTTTGCACGGCAAGATTTGATATAGTTTGAAATACAGGGAATAATAATTCAAGTAGGAATACACAGGCTGGTCCGGAAAAGAATAAACGACGAAACAAATAGCCGGAGCTAAAGATTTGTTTCAGGTGGTGCAGGAAATAATGGCAAAACAGTTATGTGTGTTTTGTGTTTGCTATTTTATACCATGGAATTGTGGACAGAGTTAATAGTACTTGATCGGATATATAAGTTTGAATTAAATTAGCCATTCCGCATAGCAACCGTATTGTGTTTTACGTTACAGCTTCTGTTAGAGAATGTGTCTTATCTGATGACTGACGGAACATCAACAGTCATAGTTGAACTTTTTGGTTTCGCACCCTATGAAGGGAAACAGCACAGTGGGTAGATTGTTTCCGAAAATATTTTAAACATTTAAGCATACCTACTGGGCCATAAATACCGCTACTGCTTAATGATTTTTTATGGCATTTAAACATTTTGTAAGTTTGCTATTTATCTTGTATAATCGATTACTTTTAATTTGATACCCAACAAAATCATGTTTTAGTTTTTTTATAAAAAAATTAAACTCCACCATTTTGTATTCAATGACTGTTAATTATCACTTTATTTTATTATATTATAACTTGCAGTATATACAGTGATCGCCACGCAGTTGTCATCGAATTAGAAAAATTTTTATTTAGAGTTTTTTTTGGAAAATCAAAACCCTGGCAATCGGAGATGGTTGAAAAATATTACAATTGGGCCAAACAAAAATTGTTACGTGACTTCTGTTATCTGCCAAATTTTATATTTTTTTGAGAAAATGCATTTGCTAGCCAAGATAGAGAAAAAAATTACAAGAAAAAGTTGTTTAAAATGTGATTTTCTATCTAAATACAAAATTCTGGCTGAAAATGTTGAAGAAAATATAATAAATTTTTAGAACATGTGTACTGGATATATAAGCAAATGAAAACGAAATCAAGCTTAGCGTAGAAAAAATTAAGTCATGTGCTCTATTACTTCTGATGTTTTTAAATTAAATATAACAGTTATTATAAAGGCGTTTACGAAAATTATACCGGTAGATACCGCTCGCACCAATAGCGTTCGAAAATTACACCTATATACCGAACTCGTCTACCGGGTACATGAATTATAAACCGAGAGATGACGTCGGTAGATCAAACATGTGTCCAACATAACCTAAAAACACGAATTGTTTACAATTGATAGCACTCGCTTTTTGTAATTTTAAGGTTTATTACTATAATGAATGTTAAAGAATGTTCGGTATGCGGACTTCAAGGCGACTCTGAAGAATTGAAAAAATGGGGTTATTTAAAGAATTGATCAATGTTTTAAAAAATTAAAAAATATTTTTATGTCTTATAAAGCATATTAGCAATACAGTTTTCTTATTTAAACCAGTACAATCATTTTTGAATATGGAATTTTCGACGAAACCATGCTTTCATCAAAATATGGCTCAATATCTTTATCGTCTCTCTACATACAAATGTTGTGTAAAACACAGTATGCAATAATTACTGTTGAAATAAGCTGGGTTTTATAAATATTAACATGTTTTAACATTTCTAAACCGACCCTTTAATAACTCAAATGATTGTTCAATGAACACACGTGTAGATGAATGTTTAAAATTATAATTTTTCTGAATTCTTGTCAAATGTTCAGTGTCTTTATACGGTGTTAATATATATTTAGTATTTTTATAAGCCGAGTCTCTTAAAATGTGGTTGTCTTGTGGGAAAAGATTATTTGGATGTTTTGTCGTCCATGACTGATAGTTTGTTATTTAAGCATGGGTCACATGATGATTTTTTTGCACCAAATTTGCTTGTCAAACACTTTACGTGACGTCATACAACAATGTTTGATTTTCTCTATCAAACAGGGTGGTCACACCATAAAACTTGTTGTGCAACTATTAGAATCAGCTGTTATTGTGAGGTTATGGTTTGCTGTAAAGGCACGAATTGTTAACGTTTATTTTTGTTTAAAAATGGAAGAGCAAGTGATTATCCTGTCGTTAGTAGGTTTAGGACGTTTAGGTCTAGCGTTGTGTAATAAGAAACAGCGAAAATCTCGAAAAGTGTGGGCCCGCAAGTGGTTACAATGACGTGACCAAGAACAGGGGGTGTTATCAGTGGTACACACAGAATTGAAATGTGAAGATGGTGGTAGTTTTAAAAAAGAAAGAGAGAAAGAGTGTTTACAAAACTTTTAAATATCGTCACCAACACAATTTCAAAAACCCTGCATTTGCAGGGTAATGCGCGTTAGCGCTTCATTCCGTGCTAGCTTGTTATGATAGCTGGGGTCTTTTACTAAATACAAGACTTCCTCTTGTTGATAGGCGTCTATTAGGGCCGACACTTGCTCACGCGTCCAAGACATGGCTATTTTTGAAGTAAAAATGCGTTCTTAACCTAAAAACCCTGAACCGTGAAATACCACTTTCACGTACTGCGTGAAAAAGTTGCACCGAAATAGAGCCCGTCCTATTTTTTAGAAATGTTTGACAACTATGAGGCTGACGTCATGAAATACGTCATCATTGGTGTATGACAAGCAAATTTGATGCAAAAAATGATCGTGTGACCCATGCTTTACGGAATTTTAGGTTTTGTTGCCCAGATTTACCACAATAGGCGTTCGAAAATTTTGTGACCAGATCCATCTACCGTAAGTATCAGCTGACTAACCGGTAAATACCTATAGATATCTACCAGTATAATTTTCGTAAATGCCTATAGTAGTAGAAGCGTCAAGTCATTTAAATTATCAAATTTTAAATTAAACAAGTTTACTCAATAAACACTTCAGTTCTTATAACTTAATATGTATTTATCTACTAGCAACATGATATTGTACATTTTCGTCATAGAAACAAAATATGAAAAGCTATTCATAACTCCCAAGGGACTTGTTAAATTATTTCTCCCTCAAACTCAAGGTAACAATGCAACTACAATTAACGTCTTAGCAACCATACAATGAGGCAATCCTTGATGTTACTTACATATTGTAATTTTAAATGTCATTATGACATTTTGCAATTTCATACAATTTTACGAATATGCTAGTAGATAATAGCTATTGTATGCACCACGGGAGATATGCATGTTCTTTACCTTCGGTTGACTTACAGACCTCGGGCCAGAGCCCTCGGTCTGTAACACATGTCAACCTCAGGGAAAAAACATATTCATATCTCCCTTAATGCATAAATATCTATTATTGATGTAGCAGATGTAACATTGTTTAAGTGTTAGCTTTTATATTAATTTTCAAATAAAATTTAGACTTGACAGTTATTCAATGGTTTAGAATCAGGGGTCGGCAACCTTTTTCGGACGGAGGGCCATTTTCAAAATAAATTTTTTTATGCGGGCCGCACATTCAAATGTAACTTAAATAGTGCTTTTATATCATATACGAGTATAAATATTATTAAAAATAAATATAAAAAAAAATTATTTTTTATTGACATGCTATAATTACAATAATGTTAGAGAACAAAAATTTTACAATTCTTAAAAGGAAAAAAAAGAAAATACAATAAATTCCAATTAAATATGTATAAATATGTAAATATAAAATACATAAATATAAAAAATATAAAATATTGTAGTGAAACGTCATACGGCTGTCAACATGAACGCACATATGAACATACAGTAGCAAACTGGGGAAATGAAAGAATTAGTGATGGGCCTATCCGGAATGAATAATTGGAAAGTTTCCGATTGTTCAAAAAATCGGAAGGTTCCTATTATTTCGAAACTTTTCCGAATTCGATTATTTTACTGTTCGGTGCACAAAATTCGGAACTTTCGGAATTCGATTATTTTACTATTCGGTACACAAAATAAGAAAACGAAATGCCAATTTGAACTGAACGGAATACGGAATGTTGTATTGACTCACTTGACTGCTATATGCTGGTTGGCGAATGTCGACGGGTCGCGCCGTGTGCGCATGTGTATGATACGTGAATGGCACTAATGGCAGTGGTATTTCGTAGATTAATTATTAGATAGTACACCTACAGACTTCAAATTCAAGTATTGTTTTATACTATCTATTATGTACTTTATGTGCGATTAAACTTTAAAATATCACTACCATTTTCCGACAGTCTATTAACGTAACTACTGTAATAATTTGAAAAAATATTTTATTTCCTCATATCCCACTGTGCGACTCAAACTTATAAATTGTTTTTTAGGATACTGCTGGCTACTACTGGTCTAGGCCGGTAAATTTTATCTACCGGACTCGTTTGTAACAATGTAAACGCTAGTTACCAATGCAGTATCCTAAAAAATCTTATACGATACACGACCGGTAGAATTCTTATGGCCTTGCCAAACATACAGGTCTCGCCCTACGGTTCGACCTGTAAAGTATTGGCGCGGCCATAAAAATGTTGCTACCGGTCTAATAACGTAAATAGCTATTACTGACCGTCCTACAAACCCAAACAATAGATGCCAACGCAGATAAGGGCTTACGGCGCGACGGCGAGTGCTCTCATCGTAAATTTGCACGCACTTCATCTTCCTTCCGCTTGTTGTTATTTCGCTCGTTTTCCTTTGCTTGCATTTACGGAATGTAAAATAATCGGATGTTATTCCGATTTTATAACATTCCGAAATGGAACATTCCGATTATTGAAATCATCCGATTATGCCCATCACTAGAAAGAATGCTACACTTGCTAAGCGAGACGTCGTATTCGCTGGGGAGTGGGGATTAAACTTGCGCAGTAAAATAGGTTTCCCACTATGCTTCTGCTTGTCGCGCATTTTTGTCACCGGCCACATTTCGGCACGCTTACGCTCTAAGTTTGTTGATTTTTCCTAAAGTTATATTGGTGCTTTGGCGGGCCGCGCAAAAAGTTGCAAAGGGCCGCATGCGGCCCGCGGGCCGCAGGTTGCCGACCCCTGGTTTAGATTATGTATGTGTATTCTAAAACATCACTATAATGTGAATTAATAATCCACATATGTTTAAAATTTCAAATCTAAGCTTGATTTCACTTTTGTTTGCTCACATGTTAGAAAATCTCATTAAGACCATTGTAAAAGAACATTTACAGGATTATTGTAACAGTAATTTATTAACAAGGACAGATTAGAGCTTTTAGAAGCTATTTAAATAGATATTAATTATCAATAGTAATATAACAAGGGCCACACATACTTACCGATAATTTTGCACACGCCAAAGGTCGAGTGCAAAGACTAGAGTCTAGAGTACAACAGTTAATCACAAAAACTGGTCATCACTTTTACTTCAGGGTGTACCAGGAGCAAAAAAAACTTAGTTTTCGACAACAATCATGAAGAAGCAGACGCACTGTTGGTCTTCTTGACTGTCCTGGCATCGCAACGAAACCCACCGGATGCAAGGATGGTTTTCTTCTCCCTAGATACCGTTGTCCTGGTGTTAGTTATAGCTTACTATGACTTCATGCTGAAGAATACGTCGATTTCAATGGTCTCTGGGATGATCGAGATAGAGCCAATAAGGAGAGTCTTGGGGGCAGAAAGAGCAAAGGCTTTGTTAGCCTTCCATGCGTTCACTGGCGCTGGCAACACTGAAAGGTTCTCTCGTATAGGCAAAGCCACCTAGTTGCAAGCTTAGATGAAGGCAACTCTAGATGTAGTCAGTTCTCTGCAGATGCTTTCAACTGAAACCGAAACTATGTTGTCAACTCTGGCTAGGTTCGTCTGTTTAGCTTACTCTCCCAAAGGCACCAATATCAATAATATCCCCGAACTGCGATGGCATCTATTTTGCAAGCATATGGCAGAAAGTGACAATCTACCTCCTACACTTGGAGCTCTAAAACAACATGTCCTCAGAGTCCATATCCAAGCCAGAGTGTGAGGACAGGCTAACATTGTTTTGCAGGATTCTCAGCTGGATCCCATGCAGAATGGCTACCACAAAGAGTTGGATGGTCAACTGAAACCAACCATGACAAATGTTCTTCCAGCTCCAAAGGCAATAATTGAGATGATTAGTTGTCAATGCAAAAAAGACTGTTTTGCAAGGTGTTCCTGCTGAACAAATAAATTATCCTGTACCAATCTTTGCCAGTGCGAAAGTGAGTGTAAGAACGACGAGGATACCCAGAACCAGTATGAAACTGATGATGACAATGACGGTGATGATATGTAAACTCTCTGGTTGCCCAAAAAATTAAAATCATTAAACTTATTGTTCGTGTAAGAAAATTTGTATATACAGGGGCGTATCCAGCTCAAAACGGAAGGGGGGGCAACTTTCTGAATTCAACCTCTTTCATGGGAGAGGGGGGTCTATGAAGAGGGGGGTCTATGGGGGGTCCATGGGGGGGGGAGGTGCCATGCAATAATAAGCAATTAACAAAAAGAAGAACAGTCAACACCATTCATTTAAAATAATAGTTTTTGGACAATAGTTTGCGAGGATTAGATGCACATATTCTTCAAACTACACTCCACTAATTGCTCCTTGTTTGCGAAAACACATTGACGATAATACTTACCATGGCAAACCCATTTAACCTATTTGCACCAATAGTGCTTCTTAGCGATGTTCTTATTTGGCAAGGGAGCTAAAGAAACGCTCTATATCAATAGCGCTTTTCCAAATTGTAAAAAGTTGTAGGTACAAGACCTACTTTCATTCCATTCCTCCAAAGAAACATCTCTCATGTTACTCGGATGGAAATGTGTCAATAAAAATGCAGGCAATTTGTCTGCAGAAAATCTGACTTCTAAAGATTAGGTATATGATGGAATCCAAGTAAGGAATTATTAGAGACCTTCAAAAGTCAGATGGATTTTCGGCTGAAGGGTTGCTTCTATACTTTTGTCGACCAGTAACGAGTGTCGGTTATATCAACATTCAAATGCTTTGCAATGGCGCCTGCTTCTTTCAAAACGGCAGCTGTGACATTCACCGTATCTTTCCGTGCTGATTGCCTTTGACTATGTTAAGTATTTTCAATTGAAGTGTATTTGCTACGAATTGCAGTATAGCGGAATACTTCGCAATTAATGCTACTGAAACAACAAATTAAGATATGCATGACACTGCATGCATTTGATATGCATTTTTTCTTGTTGCTTCATTTCCCTGTTCAGCTAATGTCTTTACTGCATCAACAATATCAATGAAGTGATCCTTAAAAACAGGGATGCTCGTGTACTTCTCTGATCATCTTGTTTCACATAATTTAGGAATGTTAACAATAAGCTTGCGTTGTAAAACGGACTCGCGAAAAAATATGATTACCTTCTTGATAAGTTCCATCACAGGTCGAATTTCTGGGATAACGTTTAAGTCGTTCACGAGAAGGTTTAGCTTGTGCGAGGAGCAATGGAAGTACAAGGCTTTTTTGTGCTTTTGCCTCAGAAGCGCCTGCAGACCCCTTTCTTTCCTAGACATGGTGGAACATTCGTTGAAGCCTAACCCCAAGCACTCTTGAGGGTCAAGTGTTTTAAGTTTGTCACAAAATCTTCAATGGCTTTGGAATTACTTATGAAATTAAGTCCTTCATGCTCTCTGTACAGAGGCTACACATTCTTCTTCGATTTCGTTATATTTTTTTCTATTTAATTTAACATTTTATCCACCTTCGAAGGGGGGGGGCAGCTGCCCTCCCTTGCCCTCCCCTGGATACGCCCTTGTGTATATATAAAGCCATACTTCACCAAATAAATAAATCAAAATAATTGTTAGTTGAATCTAGAGTATTTATTTGGATATTATTGCATTTCTTAGCCCTGAAAAAGTATATTTAGCTGTCAACATTATATTTTGATGTTATTTAGAAGCTGAGATATTTACGATAATTGTTTTTAAGTCAACCATTTTGCAAAATTTTTATTATCTGTATTTTTGGGATTACTATATTTACCACATTATATGTAAGCATATCTAACTATATATAACTATATGTTATTTACTGTATGGGCGCATTTGTATCTGTATCTGGTGCTTAATAGGTGTTTACACCTCAGCACTAACCTTTGCAATAATAATAACAATAATAAAATCTAAGATGGCGGCGTAGCACTCGAGGCAAATAAAAACATTGTTTTTCTTATTGCTTATACTATAACCTTTCCAAAAATGTACCTTTTTGAAACTCTCCAAAAAAATCCGGCGAAATTACATAGTGAACCTGACTAAAGCTGTACCGGTTCTGATCTTGAAATTATATAACATCCTGTATTTTCTGTATTATTGTTAACTAATATAAACCCTGTTCATGTTTATTAATGTGTTGTGTGTGGCTAATGCAAGCTATTCAGGTATTGTTTCCTTTTGAAGTCTGTTTCTGGTCGTAGTGCTCCCTGGTAATTTTGAATACATTCTACTATTAATAGAAAAATAAGAACCGGATGCCGTTTTTACTGTAATTAGGGTCTCCAATATCTCCATGTAGCCTGAACCATCGTTTGGTACGATTTTAAACTGGTAAGAGCCATTGATAAACTTTGGTTTAGGACTGAGTCTTGCTTAGTATTTGACATTGTTGGCCAACTTTTTGATGGGATCCGTTGCGTTTTTTGTATGTCTTTGTCGATTTGTAATAGACGTTCAGCGGTAATGTAACTAAGCTGTGGTCTGGTGGAATGCATACTCGACTGCTGAGTCAGAGGTCGCGGCAAAGATTTTTTAAAGTCATCCAAAAATGCGAATGCAAATTTCTATCCTTTATGACTTTTAAATCTGGCGCCCTCTGTCCCATTCGCACTCTCCGCTGACGGTAGGTATTGATAAAACGCTGACTCGATTTTAAACCGATTTCTTCCCTCTAGGCTTTGCAATAATTAATTCTCCACTCCCTCTGAATTCTCTTTATCCGAAGAGATAACGTCCATACCACACTGAAATCACAGTTTAACATATTACTAAGACAACTTAATGTGTTTTTAGAAGCGGGAGTCCCAAAATGCGTTTTGCAAAAGCAACTCCATCCCAACATTGTGCTGAAGTATGGCTAAGGAGCTTGTGACTTCTCATCTTCTTTTTTTTTGTTCAACTTTATAAACAAGCAACTTTTTTTTTGAAAAACGCAAAAATTGTGTATGCTCTATGCGATTAGATTAATATAAACGTTTCTAATGTGTCAACGTGTCATAATTTCAAAATCAGAAAATATATAATCACTAATCTTGCTAGTAGTCATAGTGCATTAATGTATATGAACGGCTTTAAAAGAAAAGCAATAATTTTCCAGTAAAACAAACACTTGCTGTGAAAAATACATAAGCAACAAAACACACATGTCTCTGTATATCTAAGCTGATCAAAGTACAGATGTGGTAAATCCTAAAATATTCGTTACTTGCCTATATACAGTACTTTTGCATACGTTAGTATTAAATTATTAAATTACACAACTGGTAAGGTATTGATTACTCACTGCAAAGAAATAAATTAAAACGACTTCGAATGTAATTGCTCAATATTAAATAAATGTTGCAAAACTTTTGTGTTCTGTGTTTTGGAGCTACATACCGTTTTAAATACATTTTTATTATACCTGCATCAGAATCGCCGCTTAAAGCACGTCTGAGCGTGCGAAAACAGGCGATTAAAGCACGCCGAGCTTTAAAGGTTGTCAAGGAAACAAAGTATTAACATTATAACTTCATCGCTATCTTTATTTTACTGATACGACTGAATGCAACAACGGACGTGGACGCGATAAAAACTCAAACAATTCTCGTAACTATAGTAGCAATATTATTATGTTCTCTCAATTTATCACGACAAAAATTATTTCTAAGTTTTTAGTGCGTAATTTATTTCCAGTATTGCAGGTATAATAAAAAATTGCGTAAAGTATTCGTGGATAACTGGTCTTTAAAACACTTGCTCTATTTCGAGCAGTCCGGCTACGCCGTTGTGCTCGAAAACTCGCGCGTGCTTTAAAGACCTTATTATCCACTCATACTTTAATATACTATTTTCTACGATTGTGTCAAAATGACAACTTTTTGTACAGTTTCTACTGTCAAAAGTGACTTTTGCAGCACTCTTAATATTAGCTCCCAAATTACGTCTTTTTTGCACCTTGCCATTGGTGGCGTGCTTTAATACTATATTAAAACACGCTCTGCCGTAAATTTGAATGTCAACATAACCTAAAATGTTTAACACAATGCGAGGGGAAAAGTGTTACCGAACTAAGTTTTTATATTTCTGTTACGATCGTAGAAAAAATAGCGTATGATACACGTGTATAAGTGCCGATTTGTGTCGTGCTCTTAAACTCGTCGCACGTGCTTTAAAGACGTACTTATGCACTAGTATCATAATATACTATTTTCTATGCGTAGTCATAATTAATCGAAAAATAACAAATCCGACCAATTTACTTTTTTTTAATACTCACTACGTTTTCTTATCCATGCTGCATTAATTTCAGAATCAATATAAAATGTAAGTTTAAGTTCTTTTTCACAAGATCAATTGTTTCGCGTAATGTTTTACAGAAGAAAATATAAATTATAGGCCTTCTCCTCAAAGTGAGATTTTGAGCACATTTCCCTAGTCAAATCACTTTTTTGGGTATTCTTCAACCAACCCCGTAGCCGTTTTACGAACCTTAGGAAAATGCCCTTTATCAAGTCGTCTCAAGTTCGGGTTGTCCTTCCCACTTTTATTTTCATACATCGCGCATAGGCCACCGGTTATTAGGGCTGCAGGTACCCAAGGAAATTGAAATAGTTTAATATGAATCGGTAAACAGATCAAATCAACAAAGAAAATTTGCGTCGCCAAACAGGCAGCGACGAACAAAGAACTCAAACATCTGTTTACCGATACGCCACGATCCTACACAAATTTCAAAAACATACCTATGCAGAAATAAAACTATAAATTACGGCATGCCAATTCTAAAAGGACCCAAATAAAAAAAAAACGAAACTCTGCAAGGAGATAAAACAATAAAACTGCAAACAGCCTGCTGCAACAAAACAACCTAATAAAAGTCCAGCGTAACTCCGAACGGACGCCGCTACATGCAGCCGAAAATTACGCCGAAGTAAAATCTAATTTTAATTAACTAAGGCACTTCTAATCAATGGAGCGCCCAATAGAAACCACACGTGCATATGAAAAATTAGCCGCTACTTAATCAAATTATCCTCGAATCGCAAAAAAGCATATATACCGATTGAAAACGATTTGCTTCCCCAGCCGGAGAAATCGCCGCACACGGGCGAATTTCGCCCGGGCCCCGGGCTCGAACAAAGACACATCTGCTAACGGCCGATGGAAACAAAAAAAAACAAATAGAAACTCGAGGCTAATATAGGAATAATACAAAATTAAAACAATTTTAATTAGCCCTGGGATGAATTAAACGCAGGGGTATTGGGTATCAAAAAGCATGTAAAATCAGCGCGCAAATAATAAAAACAAAGAGAACGTCTTAACACACATGATTAAGCAATTTTTACGCCAAGCTCGAGGGAAACAAAACCTTATTTTAATTTAAAAAGTTAACAAAACATAGCAAATAAGATATCATTAGAATCGGCATTTCAACGGCCAGCTATTGCGACCCTCATCAAGGCGCTAATATGTCGCGCCGCGGAAAAAACCGCGAAATTATTATATACGGGGAAAATAAGCAGTCATCCCTTCTCCTCGGACCAATGAGCGTCCAGGAAGCGCAAAACAAAGGGCGGGGCTCCTTTAAATAGAGTTACCCAGGCCAGAAGAAATCACTCAAACCCGGAGAGTCCATCAGCAGCCCTTCAGCTCCAGCACCACTCAGCAGCCTCCAGCCTTCCAGGACAGCTCCACACTCAACCCGGCCCAGTCAAACTCAACACAGCATCCAGCTCCGAGTCCACCAGCAGCCGACTCAACCCAGGAGAGTTCCCCAGGAGCCAACCAGCCTTCCAGGACAACACTCAGCACCCAGCAGTCTCCAGCCTGCCACACTCAACCCAGGAGAGTCCACCAGGAACCATCAGCCTTCCAAGGATCAGCTTCTTCAGGATCATCCAGCCTTCCACGACAGCTCCACACTTAACCCGGCCGAGTCAAACTCAACACAGCATCCAGCTCCGAGTTCACCCGCAGCCGACTCAACCCAGGAGAGTCCATCAGGAACCATTCAGCCTTCCAGGACAACACTCAGCTCCCAGCTTTGAGTCCCATCCGCATCCAGCTCTCCAGCCTGAAGGAAGCCACCAAGGATCCATCACTTAACCCCCGAGAGTCCATCAGCAGCCCTTCAGCTCCAGGACCACTCAGCAGCTTCCAGCCTGCTTGACTCAACCCAGGAGAGTCAACCAGGAACCATCCAGCCTTCCAGGACAACTCAGCCGAGACCATGCAGAAGGCATCTCCAGTAGCAGCTCTCTGCAGGACCTCCGGCCAGCTTCGAATTTACCAGCAGCCCCAGGAATTTGCCAGGATCCGCCTACAGCTCCCGCAGCTTCCAGGACGAGTCCACAGCCAGTCTGCTCCGAGCCACCTGCCCGGACAGCAGCCCACGTCGCGGCCCCCGCTGGCGACGGACCAACCTTCCCTGGACTCCCCTAGCGGAAACCCGACTCCGTGCTCTAACAACGCCCCGCTCGAGCCACCGTCCCCGAGAGGGTTACTCGCGCCGCCGACGCCCCAGGAGAACCTCGCAGCCCCGCTCGACTCCCCACCCAGAGCGCCGCCAGCGCCCACCACGAGCCGTGCCTCGCGCCGCCCGAATCTAGACGATTGTTTTGTACATATTTTTTTTCTTGGTTTTGTTCTTTTCTCTTGTATATATATAGTAGTAAGTTGGTTTTTGGTTGTATGTATCATCGGGTCATTAGCAATAAACGTATTAAAAGTGTACACCAATTATTTAGCAGCATCAATAAGGGTGACGCCTACACCCCTCCTTCCGCTGACGCCATTGTAGAACCTACCGCTGAGCATAGACCGAGGCGTGTTAATCTATTGTCCATAAATTTTGCTTGCATGTTAGCAATCATTATAAGGAATTTTGGATTTTTATAAATGTTATTTACTTAATGGTCAAAGTAGTAAACAAGTTCCAATTTTTTAGCGCATATGGGGTCCAGAAAAATAGTTTTTTTTTAAATAAAGCGATTATGTTAATTAATTATAAATATGCTCAGCTTTCGCGAGGCCTCAAATATAAGCGTGCATGACGCGATAACATAAGGTCTTACCTTTTTGCAAGCTCCGATATTAAAACTGCAACTCAGGGTAATTTCGCTGCTTTATTTCAGTGCCTAAACGTTTCATTCTTTTATTGATAGCATGATCTCCTGGTACTACTATATGTCATGTCTTATTGTAAGAGCTCCTAGTTATATAATAATTTACTAATTAGGAAAAGCCAATAGTAATAGGTTATTCCCTTATCTCAATAATCTTACAGTTATGTCTGTTAGTTATGTTGTTTGCAAGTGTTTTTAGCTAGCAAAAATGATATTTTCTAATTACAGTGAGCGCCAAAATGTAGCGGACAAATTTAAAATGATGAAAGAATTTGGCCATTTAAGGTTTGTACTGTAATGTGCGGAAACGGGAGTTTATTTGTGGAATACGGTATGAGTCAAAGGACCATCTTCTTTATTTCTACACTCTTTCTGCCAATTCAACCATTATTTCTTGATTATATCGGTATACAAACCAAAGCGAAAAAATTGATGCCGTAGTGCAGTAGCAACCACTATTGTAAAATATGAAATGGGTTGAGAAACTTCGCAGAATTTGAATTATGGTTCTTGATGTGCTTCTTATCACGAATTTTTATTGTATATTATTGTAGAAATACAAAAACCAATACTAATAAATAACATCGTAAAAATATCACTGCGCTAAATATCGATAACAATTTATTCAAATTACACACTTGATTTCCGCTTATCCATGACTACATGCAGTCAATTTCTAGAAATTTAGGTTTAATAACACTACATTGTAAAATGCAGTTGATATTAAAAGATATATTGTCTTTAGAATATGTGAATATTGTTTTTTACGAGAGGGATTAGAAAGCACTTTCTAGGTTGCAAAACTTGAGACAGAAATAGTGCATTTTCTCTCTAGTGAGATGAGATAATATGAATATTATTTCTAGAGAGTTTTTTATTATATATATTATGCAGGGTGTCCTGTAATTCAACCGACAAACTCCTGAGGGTTATAGAGGACGTTAAAACATATTTTATCTTCAACCGGGCGCAAAGTACCCTATTCCCGCCCGCATGTGCGGACGCAAAGTAAACCATTCTTGCCCGAGGGCGGAAAAGTAAATTTTTCTGACTATGTTTACGTAGTTACTACGGAAATGCACCTGGCTTTTATTAGATCCTGGTATTATGATTTTTAATGTTAATAGTTGGAAAATCTTCACGTATAAAAATAAATCGCATCACTTCTTTCAGGTTGAGGATAAAATTATGTATATATCTCTGGCGCAAGAGCGATTTCATCCCTTGGTGATTTACAGCCCTCCCTTCGGTCGGGCTTCAAACTATCATCGCGGGCTGAAATCGCTTACCTTCCGCCCTTGATATATAAACTACTTTTTTTTGTATATAAACTTATTCTTTTAAATCTCTACTCGCCGAGTTACACCCTCCTAAAGAAGGGGGTTACAATTACGTTTTTGTCATTTTACTGAAAACTGGAAAATGGTATTAAAGTGAAAATTGGCAGATATGTTCTACCAATAACATATTTACTTATTTATGAAATTCTCTTTAATGCTAATGTGGGATATTGAGTGGTTGAAATTAGCAACCCTTATAAATGTTTTTATTAGAACTTTTTAATAGAGGTCAATATGATTATAAAAAATATCCAATAAAAAGCCAGATTTATTTAATAGTACTTTATGTAACTAGTCCTCAAAGCAAGGCTTTAGGGGACGAGTCGTAATATGAAGATGAGTCCTCTAAAGCCATTTGAGGACGTGTTGCATACAACGTTTTTTTTGTATTAGCTCTCCAAACATTATAATATGAAGTTTCAATTACCATTAACGCGGCATTATATTAGGAGGCCGCGCGAAAATGTATTTTTCGCTCCCCAAACTGCTTACTTTGGAAACTGTCTAGGATCCTCAAAATGGCCATTTAGAGGCCTTGTACTTAAAGTCGTCATGGCAACTAATGTTTGAGTCCGCTAAAATGTTGCCATGACGACTTTAAGTACAAGGCCTCTAAATGGCCATTTTGACGATCCTAGACAGTTTCTAAAGTAACCAGTTTGGGGAGCGAATACAAAAAAAGCTTTTTTACTCTTAGTTTTTTTCGTGTAGTTAATTTTTTTGTAAAAAAATAAATACATTATGATGCAAACCATTTTTCCGTTTTTTTGCTGAATAACTGTACCAGGCATCATAGTATTTAATTTTTTACACAAAAATATGAGTTTGACGAGAATTATAAATCAGGTAAAACAGTTTTTAAATAAATCAGGCTTTTTAGTATATATTTTTATATAATCAAAGTCTTATTCATGAAAAAGTTCCATTATAACCACCCCCTCCATGAGGGTGTAACTCGGCGTGGAGGGATTTAATGGAAAACACTTGTATGGAAAATGTTTATGTTTCTACCTCCTCTATAACCCCTCGCTAAATTACACCTCCGTAGGACCCGTATTTTTAGTATGGGGATTATGATTCATAATATATCAAAAAATCATCAATAATAAGCGTAGGTACTACTTATAATATTACCTCTGACAATATAACAAATGTCTGTTGTCATGACATTCGTAACATAAACACAATTCAAAGGTTACTAAATATTGCAGTATAATTCCGATTTACTAAACGATTTATTTATCAAAGTATTTGTTTCTTGTTCTACTCCGACCGTAAAAAAATTGTATATTTTTTAAACTTCAACTTCATGCTTTTTTCCCCTCGTATATAATGTACTGTAATAAAACCAACCGTAGTGCCATTTTAATTACGTCTTTTTATTTTAATTGCGTTTATTTGACTAATAAGTTGTTATTTTATGATGAATTATTAATACAGATGTAATCTACTTTTAGCAAAACTAAATAAACCGCCGTCCATTCGAAGTGGATCACTTAAAGAAACTAGTTTCTACGACATTTTTATAACCTTTTTATAGCAAAGTGTTGTTTGTATTATTACTACTAAGGGGGTTAACTATTTTTTAAAAACTATTAAGTAGCAAAATGTAATTTTTAAGTCATATAATTTTTAATAAGTATGAGATAAGTCAACAATGCATAACTGGTAGTAAAGTCGACGTAGTGGCATTGTTTAAAGCAGTAATAATAATTTAATTAATCAATTAATAATGAGCCAATCTTTATCAAATAACACACAAAACACACCAAAATCTTCAAGCTTCTTTACTATAAGTTATGCATTGCTGACTTATTACGTGCTTATTAAAAGTAATATTCCTTAAAAATGACGTGTGGCTATTTGATACTTTTAAAACAATAGTTAACTCGCTTACTAGCAATAACACAAACTACATTTTGTTATGAGAAAGTCGGCTAAACTAGTTTCTTTAAGTGATCCACTTCAAAAGGACGGCGGTGTATTTTGATATCCTAAAGTTTCTAGCACAGAATACATTTCGGATTTTGAAACAAAACAAACAATTTAAATGTCAATGCTGTATTATTGATAGTTAACATTGTATCATAATTTTTATTTTAATAATATGAAACGTTATTTGTTATTATTAATATTTGAGCAACTAACTTGAAACTATAAACTTATTGTATTAATTTTAGTAATATATCCACTTATTTCAAATTTCCCCGTTCAATACAGGGTGTCATGGAAATGCCTTTGTGTAAACGATGTTTGCAAATTTCGTGTAAGTACTTCCATAACAAATTATCATAACTGACAGTTACTTAGATTAAACCAATCTCTATCCAGTACTTTAAATATCAGCTGTACTCAAACGTCGAAAGTTAATGTCAGAACTTCTTAAACTACTTATATATGATAGAAAAAGCGTTAACATATTTTTTTCTTTTTATTAACTACACTATAAGACTGTTATTCGTCTCCTGGGTTTCAATGACACCCTGTATACAGTGCCTCCAACAAAAGAGGAATCCCAGAATCTATACAAAAAATTAAGTACATTTGGAACCGAGTTTTGTATTTAATATTTCGTTCAAGTTACATTGCCTTTTAAATCGTACGATAAAAACGTTATTTAGTGTTACTTATTTCGTTGTAGACACTATGCATATTAAATTGATTTTTGACCCATAATATAGCATATACTTTTTGTGCAGCTTGCATAATAACTAATTTATCACTCGTCCTGCTTATTCTGTAGTATGATCAAAAAGTATTTTCATAGAGTATGGCCATGGAATTATTCTTAATTTATAGATGCAACTATAACTCACTTACAAAGCAAATGTCAAATTTTGACATTAGGTCCTGTGTAGTTGCATTCATAAATGAAGAACTATTCCATGGCCATACTAGATAAAAATAATTTTTGATCATACTTTATAATCGAATTAGCAGTGCTCACACTGCCACATGGCGGAAGACTAAGTAACATTTCTCGACTTATCTCTCAGCCTAAGAACCTTTAGTTAGAATCGATTTCCGTATTTCGTTCTTAAGCCCTGGAGATTACAATGCATCGCACACATAGAAATAACTTGAATCACAGAAGTATAAGGAATCAATTTGGCAATGATGAATTGTGCAGATTTTGGATATTTATTACTGGAGAGATGTGGTTCTATTTGCTGGAATGTGTCTGACGGCTTCGTTATACGATGGAGGTTGATCTAGAGAGCAAGGAGATGAATTTTCGGCTGAATATGGCGCTCTACTTGTAGAAGGGTAAGCTGCAGGATATGGTGTGCTTAATGAACATCGTCTGGGTGGGGAGAGATCTTCATCTGTTAAAAAATTATATTAGATTTTATCATAAACATGAATTAAAAATTTATATTACGGTAAATGAGAATCAAATCATGATAAAGAACGCTTTTTTTGAAATTGTTGAATGCTAGTCGCTTTGCCAAAATGATAGTTTATGGAAGTTTGCGTGGTAAAATACGTGAAACGTGAACAATATATCGCACATTGAGGCTGTTAACTTACCTATGTCCTTGAGGTGAAATCCAAGATCTGCCGTAAACAGAAACAAGATTATGTATGAATATTGTTTACCTTAGTCATCAGTCTGCATGTTAGCTACTTTAATTTAAAAAAACATCGTATTAAATGTTATAGTTATTAACGACATAAAGCAGTTAGTAACGATAACGGCCGTATGTCGTTGAATATTTTTCATAACACCTACAAAAATTGAAATTTTAGAGCAATTTAAATGAAAAAGTTAAATAGTATTAGTAACGGGTGTTAGAAAACTCGTCTTATCAGTGTCACCTATGGAAAAAATTACGTCTTGAAATACTGAAATGTATTGTTGGTGACACTGTAACTGTATGTCAAATTCAATGTTAGTAGGTTAGGTTTTGCGTCAGTTTTGACACAGACTGACGCAAAACCTAACCTGCTAACCTCGAATTTGACATAGACTCACAGTGTCACCAACTATACATTTCAGTATTGCCAATGTTAAAATGTTACTGTTCTATTATTTCTTAACAACCTAGATTGTTAAATGTATAACAGCCATGGCTGTTATGGGAAACGTTTCAGTCAAGTTGACAGTTCTGTTATTGACAAATAACAAGTAGGTGTTATGAAAAAATTAGTGATGGGCCTATCCGGAATAAATAATAGGAAAGTTTCCGATTGTTAAAAAAATCGGAAGGTTCCGATTATTTCCGAACGTTTCCGAACTTGTCGGAATTCGATTATTTTACTGTTCGGTGCTCAAAATTCGGAACTTTCGGAATTCGATTATTTTACTATTCGGTACACAAAATGAGAAAACGAAATGCCAATTTGAACTGAACGGAATTCGGAATGTTGTGTTGACTCACTTGACTGCTATATGCTGGTTGGCGAATGCCGACGGGTCGCGCCGTGTGCGCACGTGTACGATACGTGAATGGCACTAATGGCAGTGGTATTTCGTAGGTTAATTATTAGATAATACACCTTATACTTCAAATTCATGTATTGTTTTATATTATCTATTATGTACATACTTTGTGTGCCATTACTTTAAAATATCACTACCATTTTCCGAAAGTCTATTAAAGTAACTACTGTAATAATTTGAAAAAAATATTTTATTTCCTCTTATATGCCACTGTGCGACATAAATTATTTTACTAGCCGTCCTACAAACCCAAACAATAGATGCCAACGCAGATAAAGGTTTACGGCTAGTGCTCGCATCGCTAATTTGCACGCACTTCATCTTCCTTCCGCTTGTTGTTGTTTCGCTCGTTTTCCCTTGCTTTGCAATTACGGAATGTAAAATAATCGGATGATATCCCGATTTTATAAACATTCCGAAATGGAACATTCCGATTATTGAAATCATCCGATTATGCCCATCACTAGAAAAAATCATGTGGTGCTCAACTGTGAATGATCTCACCGAGCCAGATTCCAATGGCCAAGGTTGCGGAAAAATTCATAACGAGGTTAAACAGCATGAGACTTAATGAACCACCATGTCTGTTTAGCTCCTAGCATTTGTGCAGATAATGTGCCAGCTATTTTATCTTAGCATATTTTTGTATATATATCTTGTATTAAAGCTGTAAGACCATTTGGTATGTTATTTTCGTCTAAAATCTATAGTATGTACTTCAATTGAATATCGTCGAAGTCTTTTTCTAAGTCTATAAAGCATATATAGAATTGTGAGTTATATTCATTGCACCGAGCTATGTGGATTAGTGGCTGCCACGTCTTCTTAGCATTCGGGTGGTCGTGGATTCGATTCCCGTGGCCGTCTCCTCTGATTCAGGGTTTCAGGTGGTTTTACTGAGTGAACAGAGTACGTTCTATGAAACGAATGCCGGCGCAATACATCTCCACCTTTCCTGACCTCTCTTCCAGTCTTTACCCCTCATTTCTTATCCTGAAATTCTCATTATTGACCGAATAGGGACGCAAGGTCCTTATAGCAACCCACCCGCAGTTGGGGGCATTGAAATGACAACAAACCTTTTTTAACCTTATTCAACTGCTTTTTCTGCTAGTTGTCTACAAATGAAAATGGCATCGGTCTATGAGCTTCTCGGTCGAAAGCCTTGTTGTTCATCATGAAACGTTATATGGGAAATATAATTTAGACATGAGGTATTCTAGGCTATGAGCGCTTACTTCATGTTTATTTTTTTCTATGCAATGTAGTTATACTTAAATAAAACCAATATTCACTACTGTGCGTTTTATGACCTTAAAATTAATGCTTAGTACGGGGAAGTTCTTACTTTGAATTGGAGGCTGTGGTGAAGAGATGATCTGACCTTGAACGTAGTCTTGACCTTGAACTGAAGGCTATGTGGTAGGGGAAGATCTAAACTTGACTTTGATCATAAACTCAAGGACAAGTGGTAGGGGAAAGTTTTAAAATTGACCACAATACTCTACTGCTAACATGACCAAGAATATTTTTCATCGACCATCTCTGGTCTATATCCGTTGTATACAGCTACCGCAGGGTACCTCTAATCGGATGTAGCTCTTCACTACGTCCAACGGTGTTTGACAAGGATACTCTGTAGATCTTAAGGCATCTATCGCATCACCTGTCACAGGCTCGAGACCTTGCCCCTAAGATGTTATTGATCGGTTATTTTTGTTTGGATGAATTTTGGAATGCGACGTTTTCGAACTATTTTTATGACTACATATTTAACGAGGACGTTATCGGTGGGTGCTGATTTTGTTTAAAGACATTTTTACCAATTACGGTATTGCTAGGTGTTGGAGTTTTGTAGACGACAGTATTAATGTCGACATTAGTTTTGCTGACGACATTTTCATAGTTTCAATTTTACTGACGACGTTATTTTTTGCCTGACGACACACTTGGCACTGACATTATTCAAGTTAACAAGTTGGGAATATTTTTCTGACGATGTTATAGATGATGGATTTTTGCTTGCGGATATTTCGAAAAGGCATTATTGAAGATGATATTTCTGAAGGCCTCATTTTTGCAGTTACTTTCATGACGTCATTTTTACTGACAATTTTTCCTAGTTATTTATGTACCTTGGGCATTAGGAAGGTGTTTTTGCCTGAGTGATATAAACATCAAGTAATGCCTGTAGTTAGGGTTGCCAACATTGCGCCGATTGTGGGGTGGGGAGGGGGGTCCAGAAAAGGCGGGGGGATACAATTTTATATTTTTTAAATAACATAGCATATTTCACTGCTTTTCACTGCTTTGAAATTTGAAAAGTTAAGTGCACTAGTAAGAAACTAAATTTTTATGAAAAAAAGTAAAAATATTATTTTCTAAAATTATATTTTTAGTTACTACGTACTTTCTACCGACGACTTCTTCTCTGGAGTTTTTAAATAGATATAACATTTTTCGCCCCAAGAATTTTATTGCAAATCCGAAGCCCGAAAAATGATCACCAAACCCGAAGTCTTCGGGTCAAAATAACAGTGTTGGTAACCCTACCCGTGGTGCATACAAGGTTTAATTTTCCACTTTGAATACGTAAATAAATTGCTAAGCTTGAAAAACAGTCCATACATCTCACTTTTTACTACATGTTGTAAACTGCTTTATATATCTCGTATCGCAGATATTAACAACAAATAATAGATAAGTGGAAAATAATAGTTATGTATATATCAAGGGCATAAACAAGCATTTTCGGGCCGCAGCGCGATAATTCTAGCACGGTAAGTGTCAAACACGCTGGTTACGCTTGAGGGGCATACAAAACTTTATGTACGATTGAAATTTTATTCAAAAAAGGAGATTCAGATTATATAAATCGTTACAAATAAACACAGGAATATTCTTACACTTCCTGCAGTCATTAGAACTGAATAGTATCTTTGAAAGTATGGTTTTCATTAATACGAGTTTATAAATAATAACTAACACGATGTTAATGCGAAAAACACTTGTTTTACTCCTGAAAATGAGGTCTAAAACACACATTATTGATGGATCGTTCATAAATGTATTATTTTACTTAAACTTTTTGGAAGCGGCATTATTGAAGACGACGTTGTCTTTTCGACATGTTTTTGGCTTCAATTTTATCGACAACGTTCTTAATTGCTACTTATTAGCTTGGATATATTTTGAGTAGTAATATTCTTAGAACTGATATAATGAAAGCGCCATTAGGTACAGCATACGACATTTTTATGGCGACATTTTGACTTAATGGCTTTAGATAATTTGAAAAGTTGACACATTATTAAATACGTATCGTATAAAATTAAATCAAAAAGCTGAAACATATTGAGAAAGAAAGCATGGAAAGAAATTGAAATAGTAATTTTTGTATTAAGTGCGCGAAATGAGCGTTTTTTATGGCGCGTGAGAATGCCAATTTTCGCCGAGACCGTTAGGTCGAGGCAGAAAAGTCATTCAAACGCGCCACAAAAACACGAATTTTGCCACGAAATACAAACAACGTTTTTTCTACAGCCGTCAAAAAAAAAAGAATAAAAGATTCTCTGCAACAAAATCATATGTATATAGCAAATAAGTAGAGTAATATTATTATTTACGTAACGTTTTATATGTGTTGTAACTAAGGAAATTGTGTTCCAAAACCGGTTTTTCACTGGTAGCCGTAAAGAAATATTATTTTTTCACGTGTTAAAAAAAGTTAAACTTCGCGTATCTGTAGCGATGCATAAATGTCACGCTTTTTGACGGCTGTAGAAAAATTCAATTTTCAGTATTTTTTTAGTTATCTGAAGACTATGCATCTTAGGTCAACTTTTCTTATGTCGCAACTTTTTCCTAATTTAACTGATAAAATATCTCTTAACAAAAGGGGAACTTCAAAAAAAGAGTTACCTTGTATAGCTTTCTACAAACATATGATATTTATAAAGTCATTCCAGTTATTTAAAAAGGTTATAACATAACTTGCCGTGAAAAAAGAATTATTTCCGTAAAAGCAGTTTCTGGACAACACATATTCTTGCTTACTCTCAATGTAATTTTTAGTACTCTTGACTAAAATGTCATCTAATGACTTAGTGCATCATCTTTACAGCATTCACTTTCCGTTCTGGTGTTCAGAATTGCTTTAAATTATGGTTAAAATATGTTTCCAAAAAGTTAAAGCTATACAAGACACTATGGCATTTACAACAGTTAACGTAAGAAAATCACAGAAATTCGACTTGCATGAATACTAAATCAATACTAACCTAGCGGATATGGCGTTTCGACATTCGGAGTAGGTTTGGTTTGATAGCTACTAGCGGGTGCAGATGTGGGCATTATCGACACAGAAAACGGTTGGGGGTGCATCGCAAATAAGGGATAAGGTGGTGTAACGCTTTTGGCGATTACTTCCTTCTTAATTTTACGATTATCTGCAAACAGCTAGTGAGTAGTAACATTTTGCATCTTAGCTATACTACTACTTACGTCCACAAGCACATCGAATCACAACACAAATTACCATAACACAATATACCGAAATATACATTATCAACATTGCTCCAATAATTACGTAGGACATCTTTATAAAAAGCAAGGCGAGGTTGCAGAAATATAGTGGCTGTTGATAACGAAATAAGTGATTTTTCAAAACCGTATTAGCGAAATTCTTGTGATCATTCAACGATAAACTGGACTTGGAAAATATGAACAACATGCTTCTGTCAGGTATGGCAACCTATAATTGACACACATTTTGTACATACAAATTTAGTAGGCTTTAAGTTTTATTGACCATAAACCATCATTTTCCCAATAAAGAACATTTATTATGTAAACTTTATTTCAGAAAAACGCTCTATTACGTACTTGAGAGTATGATAGCATTTTTTTATATTATGAAGGTTATTTATTAGTTTATTACTTACAATTGTCAATTGATTTTTCAATAAACTAGTTATATATGTAGTTACCTATAGTTAGTTCAGCTTCCATAAACTAACTGTTTGGATAAATAATTATAAATGCCGTTGAAGTACCACATCATATACATATAATTCACATTCTTTGTTACAATGGCTCCACTGTACAACTTCTAAAAAATCACTTATTGCTCACGGAACTCCTTTTTGTTGGTTATTCGAATCGTAACTTGGACATTGATGTTGCCTGACAGGCTGACGCCCTAGAAACAGCGCTTGCGTCAAATTTGCAGTTCGATTGTCCATTTCAACCGTGCGACGTTAAACCTAGTATTCCTGTCACGATTATACTGGAACATAGTGCTTAAAATAAACTGTTTCACAATTAGCATTCGGAGTCACGTGATAATCTAGTGACTTTACGTATGTCGATTATTAAAATAGTAATTTTTTTATTAAGTGCGCGAAATGAGTGTTTTTTTTATGGCGCGTGAGAATGTCAATCTTCGCCGAGACCGTTAGGTCGAGGCAGAAAAGTCATTCAAACGCGCCATAACAACACGAATTTTGCCACGAAATACAAACAACGTTTTTTCTACAGCCGTCAAAAAAAGAATAAAAGATTCTCTGCAACAAAATCATACGTATATAGCAAATAAGTAGAGTAATATTCATTTCGCGCACTTAATACACAGGTCGCAAAAGGAAAGGGGACACCGGTCATGGCACTGCTGAATAGCCAGGGAAATATTACTACAACCTTGCAAAAAAAACTGTCTACGTGGGAGGAGTATGTACAAGACCTGTACAACGATGAAAGAGATGATCAGCACGGAATCGAATCAGCTGCAGAAGGTCCTGGCATTTTGCCTGGTGAAGTGGAATATGCTATCAATCAGCTGAAGAACGGCAAGGCACCAGGGCCTGATGAAATCCACGGCGGGGTTATAAAGCTGCTGGACACCGTGGGAATCAGAAAGCTGACTAAGCTGTTAAACACTGTATACAACAGCGGGAAATTTCCTAAGGACTGGCTGACATTAAACTTCGTTGCTATACCCAAAAACCCCAACGCCAAGCGGTGTGACGAGCACAGGACGATCAGGTTGATGAGCCATGTGTTAAAAGTTTTTTTGAAAATCATCTTGAAGAGAATTTACCGGCAATGCGATGCAAACATTGCGGCGGAGCAGTTTGGCTTCCGGAACGGCTTTGGCACACGAGATGCATTGTTTGGCTTACAAGTACTGGTGCAAAGGTGCCTGGACATGAACGAAGAAGTCTATCTATGCTTCATCGACTTCCAGAAGGCATTTGACTATGTAAGGCATGGGAAGCTGCTAGAAACCCTGACCAGAGTCAGCATCGATGATAAAAACCTGAGAGCTATAGCCAACCTATACTGGTACCAAACTGCCGCTGTGCTAGTGGAGAATACAAAGTCCAACCAGGTACCTATCAAGCGTGGTGTGAGGCAGGGTTGTGTGCTGTCACCAATCCTGTTCAACCTGTATGCTGAAAGAATAATGGCAGAGGCCTTAGAGGAGGCTACAGAAGGCATTATAATCAATGGTGAGCGAGTTAACAATTTGCGCTATGCTGATGACACGGTGCTTATTGCTTCAACAGAAGAAGAACTTCAATCAATGCTCAATAAAGTAAATGAAGCTAGCAGAAACGCGGGCATCTTGATAAATGTACAGAAGACCCAAGTGATGGCGGTGAGCAAAAGTTCTCAAATCAATCTACACATTGTCCTCAATGGCATGCCAATCATACAGTGCAGACAATACAGATATTTGGGCTGTATTGTAAACAGCTTGTGGGATGTAAGCCAAGAAATTCGCAGCCGCATTGAACAAGCTCGTAATGTCTTCAATAAAATGCAAAAAATCCTAAAATGTCGAAACCTGAGGCTGGACCTACGCCTGAGGATGGTCAAGTGTTATGTTTTTCCCATTGTTCTATATGGTGTTGAGGGATGAACGCTGACTCAGTCTATGGAGAACAAAATAAGCGCATTTGAGATGTGGGTATACAGACGGATGTTGCGTATATCCTGGATGGACCGTGTCACCAATGTTGAGATGCTGAGGCGCATGGGCGAAGAAGCCGAGCTGCTGATGGAGGTAAAAAAGAGAAAATTAACATATTTCGGTCACATGATGCGCAATGAAAAATACCGTCTCCTGCACGTCATTATCCAGGGGAAGATAGAAGGAAGGAGAGCTCCCGGCAGAAGACGGACATCCTGGCTGGAGAACCTGAGGCAGTGGTTTGGCAAGAGCACAACTTCCCTCTTCAGAGCAGCAGCCTCCAAAGTCGAAATTGCTATGATGATCGCCTATCTTCGATAGAAGTGGCACCAGAAGAAGAAGAAGAATACAAAAATTACTATTTATTAATCGACATGCCTTTTTTCGAATTTTTTCCATTTCATCTATTTTACTAAAGATGAACAGTGATAGACAAAAGTCACGTGACTCCGAATGGGTATAATTTTAACTATAGGGAATTATATATTTGACTTGGACTCATAAGACAGTAACGGGAACAACATGTAGTTGATGAAGACAATTTTATAACTGAAAATAATGTCCTTGCTTCAACACACGCCTCCATCACCTCATTCGATTTAAATTTCTTAATTCCCATATACTTCTTAAAGAATTCATGTTCGGACTACGCTGAGTCAGGACTATAATGTGGGTGAAACAACATTTCCCAGCCAATTTATCCATCTCTTTTTAGGTTAAGCGGGCAAAATGTGCCACCATCAAAGACAGTTCGACGAAGCCGAGGCTTGAGAAAGAATGTCACCCCTTTAGTTGGTATTATCCAGCGTTGTAGTGAATGGCAGATGGATTATTTATGTTCCTCTAGTTAATTATTCTGGTATATTTCGGTGGTGTACTAACTTGATTTGCCCGCAACCTTTAATGCCGTTTCTCACCTACAGATTCGTGTGAATTTATTGGATAAAATGCAATTATTATAAATAAAAATTTGTAGGTACAGATTATTAATTTCACGAAAATAAAATCATGTTGACTAAGAATATTTGCCTTTTTCTTTATTCTGTTTTAACAATTGTTACAACTTGAATATTGTGTATGTCAAAACCAGCTCAACACCGAAAAGAGCTTATTGCTAAGAATATTAATGCTGCAGCAACGATTTGTCTCTTCGAAGAAACTCTTCAGTTGTAAGGAGAGCTTATATGTGTATATAAGAATTAGGTAGAAATTTTGAACAATCAATGTACAGTATGGCTATTAATTTACAGTACTGAAACGGTAGGCCTAGTATTGCTTAAACCTCTAACAATTGACACTGTTATTTGACATAAACATTGACGTTTGGTTTTGGTTAGATGTACTAATATGTTTGCAAGTTCGTAAATAATGTTATCTACTGAAGAAAAAGTCTTTTTAGTTGAGCACTATTTTCGCTCATACGTTCTAGGTAGACAAATGGTCCAAGCATTAAATTCTTCCACGAACAATTTTCGGAGCATTTCAATAAACAGGTACCAAGTAATCCTATTGTACTGAACATTATAACCAAATTTAGAAGAACTGGAAGTGTGCTACACCAAGAAAAAGGTAAAGCTGGACGACCATACAACAGTTAAAAGAGGAAATTACAGAAGCGATACGACAGATGCGACATCCTTTATTTTCAAATATGGCCACAAATATGCAAAAACGATATGAACTGTGCCTCCAACGTAATGGAGGACACTTAGAACATGTTATTCGTAAAGCTAATACTTAAGTGTTAATTTATTATTACATATTATTTTAACTGAAAAAAGTTTGAAATTTTCAGTACTATAAATTAATAGCCATACTGTAGTAATACGGTCTTCAAATCCTAAAATTCAATTAATTACAAAATTAACTCTTGGCGTTTTACCTGTTTTTTTACTTAAAATTACTGTAGCTCAATTACGATTAAGCTTTCGGCATATGTTTATCAGTAATTTTTGACTTGTAATGACCTCCGGAATACACCTTTAAGCTATAGCCGTCATGCCGCGGGAGACCCTGTATGTAGGATATATGTGTTGTTTTGCCAACGTTTATCGTTTATTAATGTGCAAAATGCAGTTTGAGATGGTACACTCTAGGTGTGATGTTTTAATTCGTATACTCGAAGTCTACTATGTTAAGACGAGCTGTCTTCCCGTTGTTTATAGAGGCCACTCACTCTTCCTCATTATTTGGTATGCTTTTACCGGATTGTTTACTTGAATCTTAAATTTTGTAAATTGTTTTAGGCATTACGCAACTACAGTTATATTATAGATTGTTTGTTTAACATTTCCAATCATTTCTAAATAGTTTAATAATCCTCATTTGTAATATTTTGGGTTTCTTTGAGTAACAATGTCAATTTTCCTATTTTAACTGCCCTGAAACAGGACCGGACTTCACGAATACCGTAGACCTCCATCTCGCGCGAGCCAGCTGTGGACAATCGGAGGCTTTAATACAGCTGCCTCCCAACGCAACTTAGACCTGTGGTAAGTGCTACCGTTGTTGTCGTAAAATCGTGTTTATGTCGTAACAATTCCACGTAAGATTTTCCATAGTTCTTTCACTTTTCGAATTTTCCTCTTGACCATATGTGCTTATATTCTGTTTTCAATTTCCTACGTTCTTCTAAGAAATGGTCTGTCATCCACTTCTTTCTGTTTTCACGTCTATTTAAAGTCAGTTACACATATTTTATTTCTTCTTTAAATTAAGCCATTACTCTTCTTGTTGATCTTAGTTTGTAAGCAATAGTATTTCAGATTTACAATTCAGGCCTGGAGTTACAATTTATTTAATGTAATTTCAAAGCAATTATTAATTAAAATCTACTGTACCTGATTTCTTATTAGTTGGAATCAGCTATGTGTAACTACTAAATCATGTTCTTGAAAAAAATGTGTACAACTTCAGCGTTCAATGCTATACAACTTCCAAAGTTCCCTCTCAAGTCACTTTGATGGAATTTTATAATTAAAATCGCCCATCACAAGAGTGATATCCTCATTTTTAATTACTTTCAGGACATTTATTATGGATTCTTATTTCAAACTGGTAACGCACATTCTGGAAAGCCAGAAAGCCAAGGTTCGATTTATAACTCAAGTATATAGACGAAGTACACATTAAACAAAAAGTATTTATTGGTCTGTAAATTACATGTCAAGTGCAATTGGAATTATTTATATCATGTATGTACAATATTCAACAAGAAAATAAAATGCATTCGGGGAGGTCGCCGCTAAACTCGTTCTGGACTGGCGGCAACTCACGATACTTGGTATATCCTTGGTAGCCCGTGTTGCTAACGCCGCATAAAAATTGCCTGACGCTGCGGTTTATAACGGCCGGTTCTGGAACTAAAAACAACGCCAATTGGCTGCTTTGTTTACATTTGTTTTCAAACAAATATTGTTACGTTTCGACTAACAACTCTGGTTCAGGTGCTCGTCGGGGGTGAATCGGGTAGTACTGATTGGCCCGGAACCTCGCCGTGGGATATAAAAGTGTATTTGTACAGGTAGGTCGTGCTCTTAATTAATTCTGGTGATAAATTTGACTGTATTATTGTCGTTTCTGCGGCTCCGTTTTGGAGCCCTAATCGCAGAGAAAGGTAGCTGAATCTCAGGGGTTGAACCCAACAAGCCACGAGATTCACTTTGAGGGGGGCGTATTTAGGTGCTTACCTAGCATGTCTGAAGACTCAATTCTCTTACGGTCCTGGGCGGTTTCTCTGGACAAGTATAGATCTAGAACTAGAGGTTTTGACCAGTCACCGAGGGCATGGCAGCTCTTCCTGTTAGAGCTGCCTAAACGGAGGTCGTAGGAGCGAAGTGCCTGGAGTAGCCTGGCTACCTTCGTTTTGTATCTTTCTGAGTTTCTTTTGCTGGATTATGTTCTAGGGAAATTTGAGAAGGATTGCGCGGAACTTTGCTTTACGCGTCGTCGCGCGTCGCTGGGTTGGTTTGATTTATCTTCAATCAGCGAGCAAAAAAGATTCTAGTGCTGATTGTGGCGTGTTTAGCGGCGTACAAATTAGAACGCATTATTATGCATAGAAATAAAACGTCACAAGGGCACAGAGTTGAACACGGTTTATATCAAATTAGCCTCCCTAGAGTTGAAGAATCATAATTCTATCTAGTATTGGTAGAAAGCTTGTCACATGTTTTGTACATGTGTATCAGCCAAATAGAATGAATTCAATATCTCTATATTTTGACACTTGTCACTGATATGCCGAAACATGTTAATCGATTTTGATTGTAGGGAATATTTACGGCCTATTGGTTGCACTAATGGCTAACGTGACTTCTGTCACCGACATTTTTTAAATGAGAAAGTATGCCAAGTGGCACATCATTGAAAAGGTAATTCAAAGGGAAATTCAGCACGGTATCTAGTTTTTGAATCCCATAAGACATTAATAAGGAAAAAAATCGAAAACATCAATTTTAATAAATACAATGTACCTACCTACCTTCAAAGTAGTGTCAAAGTTAGGTTGAAAGTCAGCCGAAAGCAAATTTGAAAATCGTCGTCGAGTTAGATTTACTGCAAGGATGGTGTATTTAACTGAAAATAACTATACTGATGATCGGTTATGGAGATAGAACACGTACTCAAGCCGAAGTTGTTTGCCTCTTTAGGGAGAAATTTCCAGAATTACCACCCATATCTCAAAGTATGCATGTATGTATAATCGTTAACCTCTTGTTACCTTAGCGGTGTAAAGGCTGGTGATTTGTACTCTAGCATCTGGCGGTGTAGTGATCAACCTGCCCCGAGTTACGAGATACAAAGTTGGAGCGCGCCTTTCGTACTTGCGTAGCAACGATTGTGCGTTAAGGTGTGTGTCTTGGTAATGTGTGGCTCTAACTTTAAGGTATGTGGTTCTGAGTACAGCACAGTTAATTTAGTGCCCAACTGTGAATGGTCTCACCGAGCCCGGTCCGAATCGCCAAGGCTGCGGAAAATTTCGGCCCTCGCGGGATTCGATCCGAGGGCTTGCTTAATGCAAGGTAAGCGCCTATCCATCTTCGCTACTCGGCTGCTTAATATCTCAAGGTACAGTTAGCAAAATTGACAAGCAGTTTAGAGAACTTGGACATGTACGACAACTTAAGAAACAGGGTGCTTCTTTGGACGACGACACAAAAGTACACGTCATGCTTACATACTCGACAAGTCGCATTGGAGAATAATATTAGTCACTTCTCCGTTGCTCGAACACTAAAGGAGAATGAAATGCATCCGTATAAGGTAATTCCAATTTAGGAGCTATGTGAAGACGACGATAGGAAAGTGGAATTTATTATACTTTGTGGTTAATTGGTGGTATGAGAAATATCCCATAATGACAATTATATAACTGTCAATGTCAAATTGAACTCATATCTTTACAATTCGTATTGTTTTAAGATGTTGATAATGGTAAGTACTTATGGTAAATATCTTATTCATTCACTATTGAAACTTATTATTGTTTATTTTATATATACCTGATTAATTTCACTTAATTGCGTTGATCCGATGCTCCTGTCTAGTCATGTACATGCAACCAGCTTATTCAGGTGCTTCCATTTGTAACATCAACAAAGATCCTTGCTCTGCAACTAGCTGCCCTCAGGAACCACTTCACCTAAATCCTTTACTTGCTCAACCGGCAACTCAAACTGTCACAATGGATGGAACACTGATGCAGATTCACACATCGACCCCAGAAAAAACAGCTCTTCTCGATAGTGACTCCACTGCAGCTCATCCAATTCAAACCGGTACAGATGTATTCACCCCAACAGCAACTCCACCGAAGCTCATCCAAATCAAACTCAGTTACATATGTATCAACCTCGACAGCGACACCAGATGTACCTCACCAATCCCAAAGAACCACTTTGCTGATAATAGTCATCACCCTCTTCTTGTAATACCATTGTTCTTAATTCTTCTTCCAGTAGTGAAATTGTAAATATCTTCATACTATAGTTTGTTTAAAAATCTATTACTTTGCCTTCATTTTATATTCAATTTAATCGTTTATACTCTTTTCGCTATTTCAATAAGAAAATTCATTTTTTAAAAGGGTTTTATTTTCAAATTTTGCATTATACCAAATCTCACGTGTACATTTTTTAAAATCAAAAATTAGTTATTTCTTAATTAAAATGTCACCATGGTAATATCTATACGAGTATATCATATATAAATGAAAGTCCTGACTCACTCACTCACTCATTAACGTCCAGCCCAAACTTTTAGACCTAGAAAGCTGAAATTTTGCACAGAGGTTCCCTTTATGATGTATACATGGAATAAGGAAGGATATTTCGAAATTCAACCTCTAAAGGGGTAAAATGGAGGTTCCAATTTTGTATGGAAAAATAATATTAAATAGACATTTCGACTTCGTAGGAGTACTCCTAAAAACAAATAAGCAAACAGGTATTTCGTGATTTTCCGAAAATCAACCCCTTAAGGGGGTGAAATGGGGTAAATAAGCTTAAAATTCGATGGGAGTGTCGTTATTGAGGTTTTTTTTGGAACGTTGATTGCAAAAATGGCATTTGAAATTTGGCAGGCAGATTCCTCATAGGGAGTAGGCATCCGATAAGAAAATATTTTTGAAAATTCAACCCCTAAAGGGGTAAAAAAGGGGCTGGAATTTTGTGAGACCAAATTTTGAACTAAGTCATTCAAGGTTTTTGGAAATTTGTCCCCTGAAGGTGAAAATAGGAGATGACGGGACGGGACGGGACGGGACGGGAAGAGACGGGACTGGACTGAACGGGATGGGACGGGACAGGACGGGAAGGGAAGGGACGGGATTGGGCGGAAAAGGTTGGGATGAGAGGAGAGGGAACGGGGCGGGACGGGACGGGACGGAAAAATATGGAATGGGAGGGGGGGAGAAAACGGGGCGAGACGGGACGGGACGGTCTTATATATAAGAATAGAAGTCCTGGCTCACTCATTGACTCATGGGATAACAAAATAATTAGTCATTATTTAATACACAAATAACGAACCTCGCGCGTACGAAGTCGTGGTTAACAGCTAGTCTATTCATACATTTTTTAAAACACTCCTAGATTATTAAATTTGTAAATTATTTAAATTAATTTTGACGTTTCAAACGACTTTTTAAAATAATTGTTCAGCTTAATCCTTTCGAATGTACTCAAACTTTCTTATAATTTGTTCTAATTGTTATTTAATATGAATTATGAATCATTATCGGACACTACCAAATAACAATCTTTATTAATTCAAATGTCATTTTAAATTCATATGTTTTACCGAATTTGAATTAAATCTGTAAATTATCTATAAAATTCAAAAAGCTGTCCTGCTCTTTTAATATTTAAATTCACCTTTTATAAAATACTAGCAAGATGCTCGTTCTTCGAACGGACTACAAATGTTTGTTTTTTTTTTGCTAAATCTTAAATAAATTCTCGAGTGCTTCCTTCCCCCTCACTTAATACGCTAAACTAACAAAAGCTAACAATATTCTAAATAAAAAGGAAACATTACAAAAACAAACTGGGCACACGTTTTTGTATAAATTTTCTAATGTATTTGGGTATTAGCTATATTTTATTTTTTTGCTAGGCGCCAGAATTTCACTTTGGCGCTCTCTATGGGGGTGTTAAAATCGAATGTTGGTGCCTCTATAGGCCTTTTATTGGTCAAAATATTCAAGAAATCCAAATACATACAATACCTAATTTTATATCACTTATACTTTTACGATTTGGAAACGTCGATTAAAGTAAATAATTCCAAAAATTTAAATTCATAATAGTTATTTATGCAACAAGTGAGTAAAGTACAACTTTTTTTCACGCGTAGGAAAGTTTGACCGCACGAGCCGAAGGCGAGTGCGGCAATTCCTACAAGTGAAAAAAAGGTGCTTTACTCACGAGCTTCATACAACATTTTTTCTACATCCGTAGATTCAAATAAATTCGATCAAGTCTTTATTAATTTTTATTTTGTAATAGTAATATTAAAAGTACAATTGTTAGCATTATTAATTTGCAGTGAATAAGAACTTACATTACTACTAGTATTTGCATTGGCAACATTTAATGAGTTTGAAGAAATAATATTATCTAAATTTGTATTAGTCGTACTACCTATTGCTTTGTTAGTAGGATCGTAAACATTTAAAACATTACTAGTCCCTGCTAAAATTTTTGCGGCGGAATCCATTTTATTTTGCAATGAGTCATCTACGTAGCCCTCGGCAACTGTGCTGGATTTCCATCCACCGTATTTTTTTAGTTGAATTATATCGCCTCCGGAATCCACCAACAGGGATGCGGAAGAGCGCCGAAATGCGTGGCCAGTGTAGTTTTTTGGGTTAGGTAAATTCAGATATGTTGCTATTAGTGTGGGAATTTTTGAAAAATTATTAATACCCACAACCTGGTTTTTGCATTGACCATTTCTATACTGCAAAAAGAAATGATCGGTTTTAACATTTTGTCAGGTCATTTTGGTATTTTAAATAGCCACCTAGGCTTTAGGGCAGCGTGTCCGTATGCTAGACCCTTTTAGTTCTTTATTTGGCTCCATCGCCTAATTCCAGAATCATGATTTCGCACATATTTGGCCCCAAACGCAGTATTTCTCGTCGGTTGGAGCCCCCCTCTGATGGCGCTTTGGCAGCCGAGCGTATCGCTCGCAAGAATTCCGAATCTTCTAGAAAGCACGCCGTTGTGGCGTGATATCATGACGCCGGCATTACTTTGTTTCATTTTATCGTCTCGCGATTGGCTGCCGAGGTTTAGTCACGTGGGGACGCGACCAAGGTGACCTGTGCCAGCGCTTCCCTCTGGGCATTCAGCCGAGAGCCGTCGATCGAGTAAGAGGTCGGATAGTGTGTGCGTTCGTGCGGCGCTTCCGCCCTTGGCGGGGGCGTCAGCCTTTTTCCCGTCGAGTGCTGCTTCAGCGACTATGTGACAAACGGTTTCGCCTTAAGGGCAGTTGACCGCAGCCCGTTGCAGAGAACGCTTGTGTGGTGGTTGTGAGTGTGAGTTTCGAATTGTCTTCGGCGTAGCGTGGGTGCTCTTTGAGCCCAGTTTCCTGCTTCCGTAAGTAAGGGGTCGTGCCCCCTTCATCTCGACCTTCGAGGATCTGTCCCGCAGAACGAAAGTGGCCCATTTTTCGTCGTCCCGTTGTACGCGTCCTGACGCGTCTCACGTCGCCATTATGGCGGATGTGCACTCATCCCTATAGCCGTCGAACATCGAAGGTACCTGCCACCTAAGACTGCAGCCTGTCGCAACTCAACTGTACCAGGCTCCCCAACCGCCTACATATTAAGGTATGTGTTTTTGAACTGATTACCGCTGTGAACGCGAGTGTACCTGCCGCGAGCGAGCCGTCACATCTCTTGTGCCTACAGGCACTGTCGTCATATTTGTCCATGTTGCGAGTGCTAATTTGTTCTTTACTGTTTGCTGCATAAGGCGTCGCGCCAGCATATTTATACATTCATTCAAAATTACATATTAAGACTGTCCATGTTGCGAGTGCTAATTTGTTCTTTATTGTTTGCTGCATAAGGCGTCGCGCCAGCATATTTATACATTCATTCAAAATTACATATTAAGACTCCATGTTGCGAGTGCCAATTTGTTCATTACTGTTCAACATCTGTCGCTAAGTTTAGAGCGCGGGGCCAGCTGGTGTCCTTAGTTCTAATCTACTTATAGATATAGGGCGACGCACTCTGCTGCACCATTGTAACCCGTTAGTCAATACATGATTTGTTAGCTAAGGGAACTATTGTTTTGTTTCGACTTGTGCATGTTCTGTTACAGATAAGCGCCCCCTTCAGTGTACTGATTATTGTGCGACGGAACGAGGGAGCTTTGAGCGTACAGGTGGGTAAGACAGCTGCGTAGTCGCGGTCGGATTGACACCTAATTACAATCCTTGCATAAGGCAATCCCGAAATTGTTACTTGACCTTGCAATTCTTGAGTAATCCTATCGGCGGAGTATTTTGCGTGCTTCGCTCCCGTCTAACCGTCCAGGCCCGGTTAGCCGGGTTAAGACAGGCTTGGTGGCGCCCTCACAATTTCGACATACCCTATATATATATTATGCCACAACACGCTTGCCCAGAACGTATCGTGTGACTCACGCCCGACTCCCTGAGCGTTCCAGCCGTGGCCTATTAGCCTATTTCGAACCGATTTCAGGGCAAGTGTGCCAGTTTTTCAGGACTGATTCCGTGGTGCGATGCTCACCTTGGGTGGGTGTCGTAAAGTTCTTTTAATACCGTAACAGGCTAATTTTGGCGCCCAACATCTGAGGCATTGTATGTTTGTTTTTCTTATTAAGCCACCCGTTGTCTGCCTAATTTTGGTGCTCCGACGCCTGGAGCCTATTGGTGCACGACAACGCCCGACCTCATTTTGGGGTTTTCTTTTTTTTGCGTTGTGTGTCTTAATTTTGGCGCGACAACGTGGGACGTTGATGTTCATTGTTGTCTGTTATCATTTATATCGTTGTCACAAATGTTTTTTTTTTCGTCATTTCGAAGTGGTATGGACTGGTAAACCGTTTTTTTTCTTAGTAGAATATTTTACCGAGCTCCTTTTCTTGTTTTCTATTTGTCTTTTCCTGTTTTCTTCTGTTTTCTATATGTCTTTTCTTGTCTTTTCCTGTTCTTAGTTTATTTTCATTAGTTTTCTTGACCGTGTATATGTTTTTTCTTAGTTGTCATTTGTCTTTACGTTTCTTTTCTTGTTTTCTATGTTTTTTCTTGTCTTTTCTTATTTTCTATTTGTAGTTTTGTGTTTTCTTGTTGTTTATCGCCTTTTTGAGTTTTTTTTGTGTTTTTCCATGTCTTTTCATATTTTGAGTATCTTTTTCGTCATTTTTACCGTCGTTTCTTGTTTTTCTTAGCCAGTTCATACTACCGGGATCTCTCGTTGCATTTAGTGCAGATTTTTATCCCGTATTAGTCGGATTTAGTACCAGATGTTGTTGAGTGAAGGTACCGACCTTGTTTTTTTAAGTCTTTTCGAAGGCTTAGTGGGAGTTTCGATTCCCTGTCGTTTACATTGTTTAGCCTTGGGCTAAGTTGACACTTTTGGTGTA
Organism: Agriotes lineatus; assembly: GCA_940337035.1. Classification (NCBI taxonomy): domain Eukaryota; kingdom Metazoa; phylum Arthropoda; class Insecta; order Coleoptera; family Elateridae; genus Agriotes; species Agriotes lineatus. Next base: position 13,301 of record CALNHX010003545.1, on the reverse strand, counting down.
CCGAACTGACGTTTATCGATTTTGACGTTCACGTTAGCGAGGTTTATCGATTTTGACGTTGATGATTACCGATTTTGACAATTTTTTTTTGCTATCGTTTGGTGTTGTGCCGCGTTGATTTTTGGTGAGCAGGTTGGAATTCATTTTCAGCTTCATCACTGCGTTTTGGTTTGTTGATCAGTTGTGGATTGTTGTTGGTGTGCTTGGGGAGATTCGCTCGTGCGGTTATTACGTCCCTCAGGCCATTTTCTTAGTTGGTTTGGTGTAGTTATTTTCGTTGGCCTTTATCTCATACTCATTATTATCATGTATCGCCCAACCTGGTTTACCGACTTCTTCGTGGACACCCCTAACAGTCATAGTAGTGTTTTGTACACTTTCCGTTAGCATTTAACGAGTCTTTACCGCTGGTCGGAATGCTTCGTACTTGTTGACGTTTTGTTGTCATTTATCGTACCCTTTTTGTCTGATGACGTCATGTTGTCAAGTATCGTGTTCTTTGTGAACAGTTTCGTTGAAGCTTCTGAGCTTTGTGTGGCGGTAATGGCCTGCTGTCCGCATGAGGTTTCTTAAGTGTAAAGTGTTTGAGTATTTAAAGGTTTTTTCCTTTTTTTTTTGTAGTGATGCCCTGTTGTTTTCGTGGCCTAGCGCTCTTTTACCGTACCGTTGGCCGTCGCCATTTTCAACCACCTGTGTGGGATTACATAAAGAGAGCGTGTTTCTGGTCATTTTGTTTCGTGCGGACCCTGTCGTAATAAGGTAGTCCCTTTGGGCCGCATGGAGTTCTGAAAAGGATTTATTGGGCATGCGTCATCGAACGCCTACACCCTTGGAGACTTGGTTCTTCGTGATTTTCTTTTGGTGTTCGGTGTTGGAGTAATTTTCGAGCTCGCGCTTTGCGGTTTAATAGTCGACTTGGCTCCGGCATCGGCATCGATTGAGGATTTCGGTGGACTGAGTTTTTCCTATTACTGATCATGACTATTTTTGACAGTTTCTGTCACGACCATTTTCCCTTTTTGGTGGTTCATCCTCTTCTCTTGGGTACTCATACCAGTTGTGGGATCCACACAATGCGCCGATCTCGTGACGCGCAGCGTGCCCTCTTCAGGTAACCCTTGGGTGGGACTTTGGACTTCCATTTCTATACCCCCCTCCCTGTGTTCTTTTGGAACGGTTGGCCGGAAGTGTCCACAGGTGTAAGACTTGTTTGTACCCGATTTCGACAAAATTTACGTATTTTCTACTGGCGTATCCAGTCTTTCTTCTTCCTCTTCTCTCTTCCCACCTTTGCACCCTATCTGGTGGCCGGTGTGCGTAATTCCTTTGGGGGTACAGCTATCGTATCAGCGTTTCCGGTCGTTTGAGTGCTCGTGGCGCCGCAGCCAAAATGCCCCGTTGTTTTTAAGAGACTTCGGGGAACTCTCTTTCAAGTAAGGGGAGTGTCAGGTCATTTTGGTATTTTAAATAGCCACCTAGGCTTTAGGGCAGCGTGCCCGTATGCTAGACCCTTTTAGTTCTTTATTTGGCTCCATCGCCTAATTCCAGAATCATGATTTCGCACATATTTGGCCCCAAACGCAGTATTTCTCGTCGGTTGGAGCCCCCCCTCTGATGGCGCTTTGGCAGCCGAGCGTATCGCTCGCAAGAATTCCGAATCTTCTAGAAAGCACGCCGTTGTGGCGTGATATCATGACGCCGGAATTAATTTGTTTCATTTTATCGTCTCGCGATTGGCTGCCGAGGTTTAGTCACGTGGGGACGCGACCAAGGTGACCTGTGCCAGCGCTTCCCTCTGGGCATTCAGCCGAGAGCCGTCGATCGAGTAAGAGGTCGGATAGTGTGTGCGTTCGTGCGGCGCTTCCGCCCTTGGCGGGGGCGTCAGCCCTTTTCCCGTCGAGTGCTGCTTCAGCGACTATGTGACAAACGGTTTCGCCTTAAGGGCAGTTGACCGCAGCCCGTTGCAGAGAACGCTTGTGTGGTGGTTGTGAGTGTGAGTTTCGAATTGTCTTCGGCGTAGCGTGGGTGCTCTTTGAGCCCCGTTTCCTGCTTCCGTAAGTAAGGGGTCGTGCCCCCTTCATCTCGACCTTCGAGGATCTGTCCCGCAGAACGAAAGTGGCCCATTTTTCGTCGTCCCGTTGTACGCGTCCTGACGCGTCTCACGTCGCCATTATGGCGGATGTGCACTCATCCCTATAGCCGTCGAACATCGAAGGTACCTGCCACCTAAGACTGCAGCCTGTCGCAACTCAACTGTACCAGGCTCCCCAACCGCCTACATATTAAGGTATGTGTTTTTGAACTGATTACCGCTGTGAACGCGAGTGTACCTGCCGCGAGCGAGCCGTCACATCTCTTGTGCCTACAGGCACTGTCGTCATATTTGTCCATGTTGCGAGTGCTAATTTGTTGTTTACTGTTTGCTGCATAAGGCGTCGCGCCAGCATATTTATACATTCATTCAAAATTACATATTAAGACTGTCCATGTTGCGAGTGCTAATTTGTTCTTTATTGTTTGCTGCATAAGGCGTCGCGCCAGCATATTTATACATTCATTCAAAATTACATATTAAGACTCCATGTTGCGAGTGCCAATTTGTTCATTACTGTTCAACATCTGTCGCTAAGTTTAGAGCGCGCGCCAGCTGGTGTCCTTAGTTATAATCTACTTATAGATATAGGGCGACGCACTCTGCTGCACCATTGTAACCCGTTAGTCAATACATGATTTGTTAGCTAAGGGAACTATTGTTTTGTTTCGACTTGTGCATGTTCTGTTACAGATAAGCGCCCCCTTCAGTGTACTGATTATTGTGCGACGGAACGAGGGAGCTTTGAGCGTACAGGTGGGTAAGACAGCTGCGTAGTCGCGGTCGGATTGACACCTAATTACAATCCTTGCATAAGGCAATCCCGAAATTGTTACTTGACCTTGCAATTCTTGAGTAATCCTATCGGCGGAGTATTTTGCGTGCTTCGCTCCCGTCTAACCGTCCAGGCCCGGTTAGCCGGGTTAAGACAGGCTTGGTGGCGCCCTCATAATTTCGACATACCCTATATATATATTATGCCACAACACGCTTGCCCAGAACGTATCGTGTGACTCACGCCCGACTCCCTGAGCGTTCCAGCCGTGGCCTATTAGCCTATTTCGAACCGATTTCAGGGCAAGTGTGCCAGTTTTTCAGGACTGATTCCGTGGTGCGATGCTCACCTTGGGTGGGTGTCGTAAAGTTCTTTTAATACCGTAACAATTTATGGGTCGTTGGGTTTTATATTTTTTATTAATGTTTATCAAGTTTAGACCATTTTCAGGTGTTTCACCAATAACAGTGAATCGACGTTGAACATGAGTTTTAGTATCAGGTACTGTGATTATTAAAACGTTTCCGTATCATTAATATCCTCACACTTCATTTTATATAATTCTTCCCTCCGCAGAGCTCCCGCGATTCCAAATATTAATGAAACCTAAAACATATATAAAAATAATAAATTTGCATTCAAATTTCGTGCTGTCAGTAATACCTTATGCATGAGATAATGATCATCTGGAGCTTGCAATAAAAACTTATAGATTTCTTCTCGGGAAAACGTTTTGGATTTCTTGGGTTTATATCCAGTTAATTTATTTTTTAAATATGCAATGAGTTTAGAGTATTTACTGATGTCTACATCGTTGTTTACCATTAGAGTGCCCTTCAGTTTGGAATAAGTCGACCAAAGGGTTGAAGACTTCCACATTTTGGATTTCATTTCAAAGTAAGCTAGTAGGACTCTTTCTGTGAAGCTGTTTATGCCTTTTTTAATTCGCCAGTTCATAAAAGAATTATATTTCTTTAAATATTGCTCCTTAGATTTCGCAGGGAGAAGATTCATCGTCGCTGAAGTTGCCGACTCGATAACATCTTCCGGGGTGCAATTGAGGCTTTGTTCACTGTCACTCTCCATGATTAATAACTAATAATTACCTAATAACACTTTTTAAACTTCACTTCACGTAACTTTTAAGAAGAAACATGTTTTTACGAATAGAAACGAAAGTTTGACAGTTTATCGAGGAACATATTGACATAAGAACGAAGCGTTCATAGCACTCTAATCAGCGAGTGTATTCGCGTATTGCATTAAAAAATGACACGTTACGGCAGTTTTTTTAACGCAAAAGTGTGAAAAAATGAAGAGCTACGGTACTTTTTTTAACGCTTTTTTATCCATTCAGGAATTACGTATTTTATGAACAGAAATTAACTAAATAAACTGTTAGTTTTCTAACGGACGTAGAAAAAAATATGCATACCTTTGAAGAAAGTCAAATACAATACGACAGTTGTCAAAAGTTTGTGTGTTTAATATCACAAAAATATAATATTTGTTAACTAGCAATCCAGTGAGACAAATGTCTCATTTAAAAAAACAAAAAAGACCGTTTTTCAAATAGAACGCGTATTAAATAAAAACTGTACCCAGACCTGGAAGGAGTCAAAGTGGTTGCCTAACCGATCGACGTTTTAAGGAGCAGAGGGTCGCAGCTCCGTTTGGCTGCTGAAACATTTTTATTTAATACGCGTTCTATTTGAAAAACGGTCTTTTTTGTAATTTCTCGAAAACCGGAAGTGTCACGTGACTGAAATTCGGTTCCTGAACTGACATGACCATTCCAAACATATAACTTTCATAACTTTTTTCTCTATCTCTTACGGTTTGGCTGCTGAAACAGCGTCCCGGACGGACGGACAGGACGGACGGACGGACAAGTCTATTAGATAAAGGACTAGCAACCAGTGAGACAAATGTCTCATTTAATAAAACAAAAAAGACCGTTTTTCAAATAGAACGCGTTTTCGAGAAATCACGTGATTTCTCGAAAACAGGAATTGTCACGTGATTGAAATTCGGTTTCTGACCTGACATGACCATTCCAAACATATAACTTTCATAACTTTTTTTTCTATCTCTTACGGTTTGGCTGCTGAAACAGCGTCCCGGACACACAAAACAGCGTCCCAGACAAGCCTATTATATACCGTGTGTCCACAGGAAGACGCACCATAGGGATAACCAAATAGAATAGAAAGATCGGCTAATGTTGGGATCGCAGGGACGCTAAAACGTTGTTTTCTGGCTTCTGACTCGCCACTGTATGAAACAATATTGTTATAAATGGTACAAGAAAAGGGACGGTGGTCATAGCACTGGTTGATATTTATATTCTATTAGCATTATCTTACCTCTATGGTGCGTACTCCTGTGGACACCCGGTATATGGATGGATAGTTAGCGACCGGGACGCATTTAAACATTGTGGTATACATTTCGGCACCCGTGGCTATCTCATTGGTCAATTTAAATCTCTCCTACCAATTATGAGCGGAGTGCTGAAATCAATACCAGAATGTTGAATGGTGCTGAAACGCAGGTCGGAATGTTGCAAGTTTATTTTGCCCATGCAGTAATAGTATATTGTATGTTAAGAGCTGAAAGTGCATTCTTGCCGCTTGCGCATGAATATTGCTGGTTGAGACGAAGTCGAAACCAGCAATCATGCAAAAGCGGCAAGCGCACTTTTAGCTCGAAACATACATACTATTTTTTCGACGACTGAGCATATTATTAAAGGAAAATATCAAATTTCATTTTATCGCAAAAATTAATTGACAATCAAGTTAACATTACTCGCGCAGTCTATTAGACATGTGACGCGATTATTTCGACAAATGACGGGCATTGTCAAGGAAACATTCGGACGTGGCTACCTATTTTGTTCACGCGGAAACCCAAAACGCTCGGCGAGCGGCAAAATGATGAAAACGCACGCTCAGCGGCAAATGTCAACTTTCTGTTGTCAAATGACAGTGAGAAATAGTATATTAAAGTATGAGTGAATAACAAGGTCTTTAAAACACGCGCGAGGTTTCGAGCACGACGGCGTAGCCGGAGTGCTGGAAATAGAGCAAGTGTTTTAAAGACCAGTTATCCACGAATACTTTACGCTATTTTTTATTATACCTCCAATACTGGAAATAAATTACGCACTAAAAACTTAGAAATAATTTTTGTCGTGATAAATCGAGAGGGCATAATAATATTGCTACTATAGTTACGAGAATTATTTACGTTTTTGTCGCGTCCATGTCCGTTGTTGCATTCAGTCGTTTCCTTGACAACCTTTAAAGCTCGGCGAGCTTTAATCGCCTGTTTTAGCACGCTCAGGCGTGCTTTAAACGGCGATTCTGATGCAGGTATAATAAAAAATCTACTTTCCATGTCAGTCGTCGAAAAAAAACATTTGCATAGTGCATCGCGGTGGGAAACAATGGATAAAGTAATTAAAGTGTCGAACGATGTTTATAGAGGACAATTAATGAATGAAGAAAATTTGCAAGATTGGTTAATGGAGCATGAGGAAGAATCCTTTACAAATTGGAGGGTTAAATCTAGTTTACAAGATTCTTGTCGGTTTGTTTGTAGGTAAGTTAAATTCCTAACCTAAAAAACAGTCTTTAAGGGCGCAAGGTTTTTCCATGTCATAAATCATTTAACTTTCAGAAAAAATTTCGTCTGCCATCACAGTGATCACAAAAGGGTGAGGAAAGAAGAAAACAAGAAAGGCAAATCGAAAAATACAGGATGTAAAGCTGAGTTAAGTATCACAGTAAAATTGACGACAAAGGACACTGTGAAAAAAGATGTGTATGTGAAGGTAAATTCCTACCCACTGTGTTAGTTTATTCTCTAAGTTTCAAGAACTTTTTTTAGCGTAGATATCCAGCCATTATTAGACTAAAAGGAGAGTACAATCATACTTTGACAACTGCAGAATCATCTTCTTTCCTGCGTCCTACGAATGACGTTAGATTGCGTTTTGACTCATATTTTAATGATGGTATGGGCATAAAGGAATCTATTAACTTTCACGAGTCAAAATTGGAATTAGAATTCGGCGTAGATAGCTCACAATTTGCAAATGCAAGAATAAATCCGCAATATCGCACAATACAATACTGGTTTAATAAATGGAGAACAGTTAATTTGGGGCCTCGATTTGGAGCAGGTTTGATAGAGGTATTACATAACATTTTACTTTTATTCTTTTTGTGGTAAAGTATATATTCTTTTTTTATAGAAATTGAAAGAGAAGCAGGCGCTTTATATTAAAGATGGTATAACACTTGAATATCAAGAGAATCCTTACTGTGTTGTAATCGTAACTAAACTTATGCAAAGAGCGCATCAACTGGATTTTGCAAAAGATATCGTTTTCGCAGACAGCACCGCCTCTTGTGATGCAAGTAGCCATTCAGTGACATTCATTTTAACGCCATGTGCTGTTGGAGCTGTACCTCTCGCTATTTTAATTACAAAAGGTCAATCAGAAGAAGACTATAAAGTTGGATTTGAATGATTAAAATCTAGTGTGCCAAATGGCTTTGGTGGTCAGGGATATCCAACAATTTTTCTCACAGACGACAGTGATGCGGAAAGAAATGCACTTAGGCACGTTTGGCCAGAAAGTAAAACGTTTTTATGTCGATTTCATATTTTGCAAGCAGTGTGGCGTTGGCTGTTTGAGAAAAAGCATAACATTGATGCAAAGGATCGCCGTAGCCTTTACAATGCATTCAGAGACATATTGGCTTCACAAGATATTCTCGCTGCTACCAAGACACTTTATATTGCAACGGGAAAAAATTATAAAAACCAAGACGATGGCGATGGCGAACGAGTCTCTGACAAAAATGACACTTGAAATAAATGAACTTTGTGATGGCAAAGTCTCGGACGAAGGTGGGACATTTGGAGATGCGGTTGAAGGTGGGACAGCTGAGTCCTCTGGCAAAGGTGAGACACCTGAAGACTCGACAACTAAAGTAGTGAAAAAATACCCGCAATGGATTGCATATGTAGAAAATTATTGGAAAAGAAACGAAGACTGGTGCATGGCATTTCGCGATGGGAGTACCCACGGTCATCAGACTAATAATTTTTGTGCTCATATCATATTACATGCCATTGGTCTCTAGTGGTCAACATCCCTCAGAAATAATTAAAGAAGCCGATGTAAATTTAAATATGATTCACCAAAATGAATCAATTTTTACCAACGACAACATTGCATTATCTTCAAAAAATGTTGACGAAACTATTAATCTGGATCAAAACCAATCTGCAGATGGACGATTCCAGGAAATCTGCACGCTAATGCAAGAACATCACAAGAAGTTTGGGACCTCAACTTCAACCAGACAGAAATGTTTGCAAAGATTAAATAATATTACCACAAAAACAGCATGGAAATCTTTTTTATCCACTGCCGGAAGTTCATTGCCAATTCGTCACAGAAGCAATATGAAGATCAAAGTACAACCCACTTCTATTAGTCGACGTAAAGTGGGAATTACCAGGGGGTGTAAAAGACTACCTTTCGGTAGACCACCAAAGGAAGAGCCGAAGAAACCAAAGAAAAGACGTCATAATTTAGCAGAAAATGTTGCCAACACTCAACCAAATGCCAAATCCCATAGAGTGGGTCATTAAAAAGTAATACCTCTGATTTGCTACATACCTATAATAGTTCATTTGTTTTTATTATTACCCGATGTATCAATTAATAATACAAGTTTTCTATAGAAACTTTTTTTTTAAGAAAATAGAAGCAAAGTCGAAAAAATACTGTATGATACCTCGTTTATAAGGCATTTTGTGGCATTTACTCCCTTAGGACACTCCAAAAGGCGTCTTATAAAACTCGTATCATAATATACTATTACTTATTATAGGAAATAGTTGTTTTCTTCTATTTCAATGTCGACGTTTCACCTTTTCCTTTTTTGTAATTCAATAAATACTATATTGTCGTTATTGTTTATTATTAAATGTTCCATTTTATCTTTTCAATTACCTACATACATATTTCATATATTTGAATGAGATAAACCATAAATAAGCAAACACTGCTATGATATAACATTCCGACCTGCGTTTCAGCATCATTCAACATTCTGGTATTGATTTCAGCACTCCGCTCATAATTGGTAGGAGAGATTTAAATTGACCAATGAGATAGCCACGGGTGCCGAAATGTATACCACAATGTTTAAATGCGACCGGGACCACCTCTATGCCCTCCCACACGCCCATAGTGCCCGTTTGCAAATTTTGAAAGTGATCTGTGCCGCGGTGTGGATTTGTATACCAAACATACACACATACTTTGAATTTTATATATAAAAGAAGAAAAAGAAGAAGAAGATAATTATGAAGAAGTTCAGATTACATTATGGAAGAACTAACTACAACTAAAATTCGCAAAATAAACAAAAATACTAGGTAATCACAGATCACGCGTTATTAATGACTTCAGAATTAATGGATTTATGTTATTTTATACTTTAGAGACTATGACGCATTAAATGACGGAATTATATAGATAACTAGTAGCTACGTGTTGATAAACATATTACTAAGAAATACACGTAACTAATACTGAATGGGGCCAACACATAACAACACAGGGTGTTTAGTTTTCGAGGTACAATAGGCAACATTGGTAAATATCTCGATCAACACTAAAACACAGCGCGTCGGATGGTTGCGTTATTTGACGTCAGCAGCGATGCATATCAAGTAACATGATGCACTTTTGGTGGTGTGTAAAGTCGTTTTGAATCACAATTAAATGTGTTTAATTGTTTCAACAAAGCACTCCCACCCGTTTTCTGTTTTTATAGATTTTCTAAAGTACAGGAAAGTCCAGGCGGGTTGGACCAACGGCTTTGCTCATTTTGTATAGCTATATCAGCGGGTAAACCTTGCATTTACCCCCCTATGATATGTGGCCGATGTGTCCACGTCCGCTATGTGGGCGACGTGTCCAGTGTGGAGGATATGGGCATACAAAAAATCTATGTGGCCGTTGTATCCAGTGGCCGTTGTGTCCAGTGTGGCCGTTGTGTCCACGTCTGAAATGTGGCCGTAGTGTCCAGAATGGCCGATATGGGCATACAAAAATTCTGTGTGGGCGTTGTGTCCAGTGGCCGAAGTGTCCACGTCTGAAATGTGGCCGTAGTGTCCAGAGTGGCCGTTGTGTCCACGTCTGAAATGTGGCCGTAGTGGCGAGAGTGGTCGCTGTGTCCAGCTAACCCTGTGGCCTCTACGTCCAAGGTTGCTGTTGTGTCCACACATTGTTTTTGGCCGTTGTGTCCAGTGTGGCCGATATGGCCATGCAAAATTACGTGTGGTCGTTGTGTCCAGTGGCCGTTGTGGTCTAGACCCCATGGTTTGTTCGGATTATGTTAAGCGCAGCCCAGGTTTGGCGTGGCAGGTTGAATCCGAGGGGTGGCTGTCTTGTATCCAGGAAGGGCTGCCATTAGTCTTGATGTACGATATCATAACAACATAGATGCAAATTTTTATATTTTTTCTCACCTTTAAATCTGAAATGCCAATAATGTAATTGGGCATGCCCCGTTTTATTGGTGTAAATACATAAATAAATAAATTATTGGTGTTCTTTGTTAACTCTTCGGTAATGATATTCATAAATCACGGACTCGATTGTGAACTGATTTCCTTCGTCTAGGCTTCGCCATAATTAGTTCCTGCCACCTTTGCGATATCTCTTTAACCGAAGTCGTCCCACATACGTCAGGATTGTAAGTAAGAGTTGGTTACAACTACAATAATGGCATATGGAGATATGTTTAAGCACTGATTATAATATAGTGTAAAATAGTAGTTTTGTAATCTTAGCAGAAGGTCGTGATTTGTATGGAACGTGATAACATGATTATGATATAAATAAGCCGTGACGTATTTAGCGCCGATAAGAGTCGAGTGCTACGAAATTTAGAAATAACTCTCATATATAATTATCTTATCTGACAGCATGTTTGTTGTCTGTCGTTATTAATAATTATTGAGAACGTACCGCAGTCAAATGTATTTATTTAAATCTAGGGATTTTTCTCAGTTGCACGTAATTTGTATGTAACAGGGGGTGGGAAAAAAAGGGGAGCGTCTCATTACACATTTGCCACCTCTCTGAGGCCACTGCTCGATTCCCCACCGTCACCTCGTGGACCAACACACCGTCTCCTGTCACATGACACAGGGAAAGGGGCTAAAAGAAGAAGGAGTGGGGGGCGTCTCACCTGACCCCTTACCTAACCCAGCCGGCAAGCATGGAAAAAAACCACTCCACCCTAACACTGTCTCGAATGTCGTTAAGAAGCTTGCATCTTCTCATCTTGTTTTTTTTTGTTTTACCAAACATTGAACACCCAGTCAGCTATGCTGATGAAAATAATTATTGACGTGCTTCGACAATACAGAATTCTAGTTGACTTTTGCCTTGGTTAATGTTTTGATAAGGATGCAAATATGTCTTGTGCAAGAACTCAATTTGCAGCATTAGAACCCCTAGCTATTTATGTGTATTGTCTACTACATAATCTAAATTTGATTATTTAGAACAGTGTTCAGCTTCAAGTAGGACGTCACAACGCTTTAAACTTTGCTGGGGAAATAGTTACATTTATGAGAAGTTCTCTTCAATACATGTCCAACTTCAAAATGAACTGTAAGGGAAAAGTAAATTAGAAGTCTTTAAGTGGGACGTCACAACCCTTTAAACTTTGCTGGGGAAATGAATACATTTATGAGAAGTTCTCTTCAATACATGTCCAACTTCAAAATGAACTGTAAGGGAAAAGTAAATTGGAAGTCTTCAAGTGGGACGTCACAACGCTTTAAACTTTGCTGGGGAAATGGTAACATTTATGAGAAGTTCTCTTCAATACATGTCCAACTTCAAAATGAACTGTAAGGAAAAAGTAAATTAGAATTCTTCAAGTGGGACGTCACAACGCTTTAAACTTTGCTGGGAAAATGGTTACAGTTACGAGAAGTTCTCTTCAATACATGTCCAACTTCAAAATGAACTGTAAGGGAAAAGTAAATTGAAAGTCTTCAAGTGGGACGACACACCGCTTTAAACTTTGCTGGGGAAATGGTTACATTTATGAGAAGTTCTCTTCAATACATGTCCAACTTCAAAATGAACTGTAAGGGAAAAGTAAATTGGAAGTTTTGAAGTGGGACGACACACCGCTTTAAACTTTGCTGGGGAAATGGTTACATTTATGAGAAGTTCTCTTCAATACATGTCCAACTTCAAAATGAACTGTAAGGGAAAAGTAAATTGGAAGTCTTCAAGTGGGACGTCACAACGCTTTAAACTTTGCTGGGGAAATGGTTACATTTATGAGAAGTTCTCTTCAATACATGTCCAACTTCAAAATGAACTGCAAGGGAAAAGTAAATTGGAAGTCTTCAAGTGGGACGTCACAACGCTTTAAACTTTGCTGGGGAAATGGTTACATTTATGAGAAGTTCTCTTCAATACATGTCCAGCTTCAAAATGAACTGTAAGGGAAAAGTAAATTGGAAGTCTTCAAGTGGGACGTCACAACGCTTTAAACTTTGCTGGGGAAATGGTTACATTTATGAGAAGTTCTCTTCAATACATGTCCAACTTCAAAATGAACTGCAAGGGAAAAGTAAATTGGAAGTCTTCAAGTGGGACGTCACAACGCTTTAAACTTTGCTGGGGAAATGGTTACATTTATGAGAAGTTCTCTTCAATACATGTCCAACTTCAAAATAAACTGTAAGGGAAAAGTAAATTGGAAGTCTTCAAGTGGGACGTCACAACGCTTTAAACTTTGCTGGGGAAATGGTTACATTTATGAGAAGTTCTCTTCAATACATGTCCAACTTCAAAATGAACTGTAAGGGAAAAGTAAATTGGAAGTCTTCAAGTGGGACGTCACAACGCTTTAAACTTTGCTGGGGAAATGGTTACATTTATGAGAAGTTCTCTTCAATACATGTCCAACTTCAAAATAAACTGTAAGGGAAAAGTAAATTGGAAGTCTTCAAGTGGGACGTCACAACGCTTTAAACTTTGCTGGGGAAATGGTTACATTTATGAGAAGTTCTCTTCAATACATGTCCAACTTCAAAATGAACTGTAAGGGAAAAGTAAATTGGAAGTCTTCAAGTGGGACGTCACAACGCTTTAAACTTTGCTGGGGAAATGGTTACATTTATGAGAAGTTCTCTTCAATACATGTCCAACTGCAAAATGAACTGTAAGGGAAAAGTAAATTGGAAGTTTGCATCCATTCTGTCCAATAAGATGAATCATAAGATTTGTTTCTATGAATTCTATCCTTACCAAGTATTTGACTCGTTATAGCAGAAGTTTTAAAATCAGAAAAGAATGAATCTGGAGCA